>JAUJYS010002994.1:0-13779 GCA_033995665.1 Melogona broelemanni | reverse complement strand
AAAAAGGAACCCGGGCGTTCCTAGTCCCGTTTGAAAGTAACCTAAAACTTTTACGCTCCTTTTCCGATCCTTCGCTAAAAAAATATTTTTGAAAAGATGCCAAGTGTTTTTTTTTTTGTTTGAGTATGTTCATGGTGTCGCCAAATGAACATTTGTGGGAACTGATCAAAATCTTTACCAATTTATTTTTTATGATGTAAAATAGTTCGGCTGTCGACACACTTTGGAAATTTGTACCCGTTGAAAATTGAAAGTTATGGCAAAAGGAACCCTGTACACAATAAAGGAACCCCCGATCCAATTCCCTAGAAACGGAACTTTTCCGTTTCGTTCCTACCAACAGTGAACCCAGCATGTGCAGATGTAAAGGAAATAGGCTAGTTATGCGGTGAATGTAAAAAAAAATGCACCTACATGCATATGCTCCATAAAAAAAAATTAATTCGACTCACTTTAAGGTGTCGTGACCGTCGTGCTGATCGGCCACGTGAACCTCCACAATCGGAATCGGCCAGTTCCCGCTCTGCGTCGTCGCCACCGTCGCTGCCAAGGCCGCCGCCACCGCCGCTGGAACCAGCTGCTGACTACTCGCCCGCCGACTGTTCCGTCCGCCCTTGAACACGTCGCTATCCTCGGAGGAGGTCCGCCGCTCCATGTGGGGAAACGAGTGCGGGCCCCGGTCCAGTCGCTCAGGCGAGGGGCTGCTCTCCATGGTGGCGGACTGCTCGGCGTCGTAGTCCTCCTCGCTGTCGATCTTCTTCTTGCGCGATAGTTTCCGCACCGGCGGCCGGGGCTTGAGCAGGCCCACCCGAAAGGGGTGGTCGGGCGGGTAGTCGCCCAGGTCCACGCTGCCGTTGCCACCGGCGCTGTCCAGCGAGCCGCCACCGCCGCCCAAGTTGACAACGCCGCCGTTGTTGCACTGCGGAAAAAAAAACCGACTCAAGGTTAGGACGTTTCTTTCATTGCGATGGGACACTAACACTTCCTGAGATTTTGGGAGCATATTATGATCAAATTTATTTTTTAATAAGTAAAACTGCACCATAATTTGTCTCAATTTGACGGTAAAGATGAATGAATCTATCATACACTGCGATGGGACACTAACTTTTTCTTAGATTCTGAAGTATCTCATAATAAAATCTAATTTTTGAATAGATAATACTGTGCCAGCTTCTTGAATGCATGCGAACTTGTTCCAAGAAAAGATTTTGGTTTAAAGTTATAATAAGCACGAGCAAAAAAAAATAATCGCTGAAGTAGCCAAAAATAATATTAACCTACACTGTATGTCTGGCGAACGCGACAGACTCTTTGACAAATGGTATATTTCAATTTAGTAAAATATAGAATTCGCCACTCATTTCGTTATCAATCTGGAAGTTCCATCCTTTTAACAAAAATTATAATAAGAAGCCCAATAAATTCATTTCTATGATAGTATCAACGCATCAGAGTAAGAAATTAAAATCTAGAGATTTGTTGGCAGAAAAAGATGATAATAATAATCTAAAAATTTACATTGAGGTGTACAAAAAATAAATCCAAATATAATGGCCTCGTGACCACGATGAACTGCGGCTGTTGTTTATTATTATTATTATTATTATTATTATTATTTGGTGATAAATTTTTATACAATACAAAAAACCGTCATCATCCCAAAAGAGGGAATTAATCCACACCATAGTAAAACGAATGTGTGTAAACAAAATTGTGTGAAACGAAGTAAAACTTCGCTATCACTTTTACTCATTAAATAATCATTAAATATTTCAGCGACATTTTACGGCTCATATATTTTTTTATTTATTTATGTTTTCGGCAGACCGTCCTTATGGGACACACACGCCGCCAGTGGGCGACCTGGTAATTTGGCCTAGTCTAAGCTTCTGACCTAGATAGGGATCTTTAACGAGTACCTGACAACGTACAGGCACGGGTCCTGTACGTTGTCAGGTACACGTTACGGCTCATATTAGTTATGGTTCTGCCGCCACGTAGTGGTCACTCATACCCCCGGATTTATTTTGTCGATCTTCACACAAAGGATTCTACAATCTCCACAACATCCTTATTAAGTAATAGGATCACCCACCTCTTCATTGTCCAAACTACCGGTTCCGCCGTTCTCATAATGCCGATCATCTCGCACCCGCCGTCGCCGCGGCGAATGCCGCTGCATCTCCTCCTCCTCCTGCTCCAACGAACCCTGCCCGTTATAATCCCCGCTCACGTCGCTCACATCCGAACTCTCCGAGCTGTACCGCCGCGCGGCCAGCGAGGCGTCCCACGAGTGGTGTCGGATGATGCGCGAGTGGCCCGGCGGCGCCAAGAGCTGAGGCTCGCGGCGATGGCGGTGGAAATCGCCATCGAGTCCGCCACCCTCTTCGCCTTCCTCCAAACCCGGATCGTCGTCGGCGCCGTCGCCCGGATGCCGGGTGGAGACGCCGCTGCCCGACTCGCAGTCGCCGTTCAGCGACTGCAGGGGATCGGCCTCGTCGTGGCAGCTGCGTTGGCGTTGCACCCGCGAGCGGCGCTTCACTTTGCTCTTCTTGCGGCGCCAGTGCAGGTCCTGCGCCTCTTTGGGGTCGTCGCGCCAGGTCTCCTCCAGCGAGCTGTCGGAGGTGGACGGCGATTGACGGGGCCGGGGGGAGTGTCTAGGGAGGAATTCCGAAAAGCAGGCGGTCAATGGAATTAGCCCCCAAGTTCGAGACGACTTTTTTTGTAGTACATGTATTTGTTAAGGTTGCTTTAATATTTGTTAGATAACAATGCAATTGTTTCCGATGGGACGTCAAAATATAAATATTTCGTTTGACAATACATTAACATAAAGGAAAACTGGACAATTTTTGGTACCAGATTTAATGTTTTTAAAAAATCCAGCTTTATTACATATAGCCTTTCTATTTTTATTTGAATTTCTAAAAAACATTATTTATGGTAAATTATAGTGCAATCATTTTTTAAAAATTAAATTAACAAAGATATTCGTATAAAACCATAAATTTGTAGCACAAAGAAGCATTAATAACACAAAAAAAATATTAAGACAAAAATCATAATGCAAAAATAAAATTAAAATAAACACCAACCCGGTATAGAGGTGCGGTGGGTCCCGAGTTCGATACCCGGCGCGGGCTCTCGTTTATAGACTAATCTGTATTCCATCCCAGGGTACTGGTGAAAAACGTGCCTCTCACATATCGCCTAAGCAACACGAGGGGTAGTGATATTCACTACATACAATACTTATGTATATTGTTATATACTACAGTGATGGGAATTTCCCCATTAAAAAAAAGCTTTATCACCAGTACTCGACCACAGCTTGCTATAACCAATATTCCAGAGCGTATTTAGAACACAACTTGAATGTTGGAGCAAATCGATTGCCATTGAATAGAATAATTCATGTTCAGCGTTACACATAGCGCAGCAGGTAATAGCCGATATTTCACAGAATCATACAACTTCATTCAGTAGATGAAAAAAAACCACCAGTCACGAGTTTACATAAATCGATCGGGCTAATGCGTTTATCTATCCTAATAGGTTGAATTCGTCTATTACACGTAGTATCTCTGATCTCGCCAGCTGCTCTGACGTACCAGAGACAAAATCTTCTGTGGAATTCGGCGCCTAGTCGATCGTCCAAAAGCTAACAATGCCAATTCAAAGAGTGTGTGCCGAAAGGACTATCGGGAAAATTTATATCGCTAGAGGACGCTTAGTATGTCCTATCTATCTATCTAACCGAAAAAACAACATTAAAAAGTTCTAGTCGGCAAAATTGGATCCGTGAGATATGACATCGAAACGTCGATAATGACATCGCTCGCTTTCGCGTGGTGGTGCCACAAGGTGTCCACCGCAAACGGAGGCTGCCAGTAGCTCAGTAGATTACGTTGCCATCAGCACCCGCATGACTTGTGGCGTCATCTTTACCTATCTTTGCCAAAGACATTCGGTGGTAGCCCCAGGATAAAATAACCCCCTTCAAATGACGCGAATCTGCCATTCTGTTTTAGCCATTCTGTATTTTTTTAATGGCTGTCATCTGTATTTTTTTAAATAATATACTGTCTTTGTTTTGATCATAGGTGGCGGCCTTTATTCTTCGATAATATTCGATTGCAAATATATAAGTGACACATTCACCATAAATTTTTTTCCGACAGGTGGCACCACAAGAGATAAACCACACTAAGCCTATACTTCTTTCTGCGTCGACCGAACCGGTTTTGCCGCATTCGGGATAAAAAAAGAAAGACGAGTGGTGCTACTGACACGTCGGATTAAATTAACGGCGCACTTCTGGGCAAATCTTTTATTCATTAGATAAGGAACATGATATGGGTGTGTGAGGGGAACTAGTTCAGGATCGCTCATATTTTGGTTGAACGAACATAATTTGTGAAGTTTATGTCTATCGTTTAGAAGCGTTTGGCGAACGATAACAAATATGCGAATTTCGACTTTGTATGGCGAAATTAAATTTTTAAAAATCACTAACTAATATCGAACGTTTACCTTAACATCTATCCATAGATGTACGGCGTCTGCAATACGATGTGATCAGAAATATATTGTCTACACATTACCTCATTGTCCGTCCGCTGTGGCCGAGAGGTAGCGTTCTCGTTCACCAACCAGCGGATCTGGGTTCAATAACCAGCGCAGCCGATCGTTTGATTGGCTTGTGGTACTGCGCGGAGGAAGGCAATGGCAAACCACCTCTGTATTCTGCATAGTAAAACACAGGTATCGGGGGATCGAGGGTCGGGGTCCAGAGACGACACCCTGCTGTTAAAACCAGTCCCTGGACTGACTAACCAACTAACAACAACTCAAAGAAGGGAGTTATTTACCAAGTCGTCCACTGGAGGGCTTTGAGGCGAATAAGTTGGTAAGCCTCTTTAAGCATTTTTTCTGACGATGAACAAAGTAGCAATATATGTGAGGGTGCGCCATAGTCGGACAATTCTAAATACATAAAGATTATCAATAACGAGGCATGACAAGTTATTTAAAGGCCTATTTGAATAGCGGCGCTCAAACATTTTTTTTTTCACGCGAAATTTTTATTTCGTATTTTTATTTTTTTTTAAGTTCCGCTCGATAGTCCGTTTTTACAGTTCGGACTTGAGTTAGCCGTCAGACGTTTTTTAAACGTGCCCCATCATTAACGTCCAGCCCCCCCAGCATTACATGTTGCCGCGCGGGGCACGATTTAAACGAACGTAGCCTTGGTCACGCATTCTTCGACGTTCGTTCTCGCCACACCAGACCCGGCCGAACCCTGTGAAACTCTGAGAAATCTTTGGTGGAGTTTAAACGTCTTGAATTAATGAGAAGGGCAGCAAAAAAATAGCCGCACTGGTGAGGGCGCTGCACTCTCCGAAGGTTGCAACGCGTCAAGCCTGCATTTTTCTTGTCGAGGGGGTCTAAATTGTCGGAAGGGCGGACAGGTCCACGGGACTGCACTCAGGGCCAAGAGGGCCGCCGAACTTTTCGCACCACCCTCGCAGCATTCAGGACTTTTACAAAAATGTACGGTCTCGCACCCAGGATGCCGACCTTTAACCACTTTTTTATGGCATAAGTCGAAAAAGAAAAATTGATACTTCGGCCATTCCAAAAATCACTCATAAATATCACACATTCTATTTTATCAGAGATGACATTGGATTAACGTAAAAATTATTTGGTTAGTCTCTTCAACTCATTTTTTCAATATATTTTAGCTTGTAAGATGATCAATCCATAAACTCTCGACCTCTCGACAACAGTGGCTCCAACGTTTCGG
This sequence comes from Melogona broelemanni, assembly GCA_033995665.1. Lineage (NCBI taxonomy): Eukaryota > Metazoa > Arthropoda > Diplopoda > Chordeumatida > Chordeumatidae > Melogona > Melogona broelemanni. The sequence goes on along the minus strand of JAUJYS010002994.1, from coordinate 7,967 downwards.
TTCAGATTTAACAGCGATGACATGGTCTCGTTCCGAGGTGGCTCATGACCGTTAATGAGCGGAGATTCAGGGAAAAGTGAAATTTGTAGTGGAAAAAATGCATTAATCACCTGTAAATAAAACTAGGAATTTGGGATAAATATTAACTATTTTTAAAAAAATGTGGGGCATTACTATTGGAGTGATGTAATACATTAAAACCCGTAGGTTACGGATTTTCAGTCTGCTTTGCAGCCGGCTGTGGGGCGGCGGTTTCTGGTAATCGGGTGGTTCTATTCTCGGTGCAGGTTCTCGTTTATTCGATTTCGAAGTACTAACATATATGTGACCCTCTGACCCTCTGACTTTGGCTGAACACCGTTCAATGGTACAGAATCTCCTGTAGTGATATTCACTACAGTGATTAGGAAGAGTAAAAGCAATAAAATAAATTAATATTTGAAATGGAATCTAGTATCGATTCACTCAACCGGTGAAGGAACTCACCGAGGGTGCCCGCCCTTTCTTTGTCTCCTCTCAGACTGTAGTTAGCATTCACTTCAGACCTACTGACTGAGATATAGGCGCTCTTTAAAAAACGTGTTCGGCTCGTTAAAATTATAAATGGATTTTTCCGCTCGAAGAAAAAAAATCAAGCTTGCAAACTTTGGACATGTGAACGGTAATTCCGAGACAACACAGCGCATGTTCTTTCATAATTTTTTTTTTTAATGCTTTCTAAAAAAAAAAAGGCAGAGTGCAGCGTGTATTTTCCGTGAAAACTTTGATGCTGACAGTATATTTGATCCTTGTTTAATACGACTGAAATTGTTGCAATTTTTTAAGACTGCAGTTCCCTTATGAGACTTTTGAGCGTTGAATAAATTATTACTTTTTACAACGATTAGTACGCGCTCCAGCTGTCACACAGTTCTTGATTCCAGCATATAATGTATTTACCAAATCCTATTGTGTCTGTCTGGAAGGCAATTGGCATTGAATCTTGCATCTTGCCGGCACCGGAGTTGTCAAGGCCAATGACGACATGTGTATCGATAAACTATTAAATCTTCCCTTCTGACATTTCGATTGGTTATTGGACCGTTTTCATCGTTTGTCGCTCGCTGTTTGCACGCGTCCTGACATGCTCAAGTCAGTCTTGGTGTCGCCAACCAGTAAATCCTCCAAGCCAAACTCCTCAACGTGCCTCCCCCCCCCTAGACCATCTCCCTCACTCACGATCGATGACACGTTAATTTGCTCACCAACATGAGTCTTGCTGACATGGCAGGGCAACCGTCAGTAAAACGGGGGCGATTTGCTTTGTCTGACATTGCTTCGAGTTTTTACTAATTTGGTATTTATTGGCAAGTTGCAATTGGAGTTCATCACAGTTGATAGCTAAAATTTATCCAAAATTTCCAAAATTTATTTTTCTGTCGTACCGGTAATTAAACTAGGCATATATTGTTTTTTTTTAATTATCTTTGATAATTTTACGAATTTTTTCTCCATATGTTTATTGATTAACGAAATTTTACCTGAGTTCACTACCTTTACCTGATCTCATAGCTACATTAGAACTTTGAATTTGTTGAAGCTTTAATTAATAATATTATTGTGACAGAATTCATCTTCGATCGTTTCATTGTGTTGAAAAACACGAACAGAAAACTGAAATATTAATCTCGAAAATGATAAAAATAGAAAGAAAGAAAAACTGCTCCTTTGTTCACAATAGTCACGAAGTGCCACTGAGTGCCACATCATTTCCCCTGGGTTGGCAATCCCTAAAATAACGGCTCCCTTCACCATGCGCACCCCAAAACAGGCCTCCACAAAGTCGAAGATGTGTATCCGTTTCTTTGCTCACCAGACGCATTCCAAGCAGTTGCCGCCTCTTTCATCCCTCCCCTTCCACCTATTTCCCCTAACATCACTAGTCTAATATCTTCTCCCCCTCAGAACACCCTCAGTTTGCTGCTAGACCTAAATCGATTTTTCTGACGGGAGAAGAGAGCTCCAATTCTTCAGAGGATTCGTGGAATATTTCGCGGCTAATTTTAGAAAAATGATTATTGTATCGGAGTTTGGGGATGATGAAAACGCACGGCTTGTTGAAAGCTGTTCTTCAGAAAACAAAAATGAGAATTAAATAAACAAAATACCTTCAGTTCACCGAAGATAATTTTTACACGCTTCTCTGAATACTAGGTATAGATTTAGATTTAGCAATCAACAAATAAGACTTGGCCCTCCTCCAACTTTCAACAAATAAGACTGCTTTGACACCAAATGAATCCTGTTTCTTTTCATAACAAAATTAAAGTCGTTTCAAATATACCTTTGAAGGATGAGGATTTGAAGGATGAGATTACAACTCATCCTTCAATCGATTAATCTCCAATGGCTCCTACATCAATCCTCAAATATACCTGTATTTACCAGATAACATATTGACATTCAAATATGAATATCCGCAAATTCGAATCAAGCCAACATGGTGTGAATTCCTTAAGAATTACAGATTTTAAAATTAATTTTGGTAACCGAAAATACTATTTATAAAGTTTGAACACATAAATGTTTGGTGATTCTCGTTTAGCAATTATTGTTTCTCCTTTAGCAATTACTGTTTCTCGTTTATCAATTATTGTTTCTCGTGTTGCAATTATTCTATTTAATTGCATAATAAATTATTTTTTGACGTTTTATCGTGCTGCAATTATTTTATTTAATTGTATAATAAATTATTTTTTGACGTTTTCTCGTGTTGCAATTATTCTATTTAATTACACAATAAATTAATCAACTTTTCGTTTTCACTCATTTGTGTAATTATTCGCATATTCATTATTAACAGATATGTTCATTTTTAATCATTCGCCAAGGCATCCTTTCTTGTTTTTCTTCTTTAGCGATCCCCAAAGGTTTCTAAACGTTTCTATTTTTAGCAAATCTTAACAGCTAAGAAGCGCACACCTGTTCTAAGCCAAGTCGAATTACCTCGTAATTTGATTAACTGTTGGGTGCAACAACGAGAGAGCAAACTGGACATCCCATTCTAGAATTCGATCAACAGTCACCAAGCCAGCCATCCATCTTGTGGCATTTCCTCCTTAGGTTTTGAGCAAAAGTATTCGGGACACACTGATAATTGAGGCAGCCAGCAACTTGGCCGAGCTTAATTGAGTGCTAATTGCTAATCTTGTTTTGTCCTAAATAAGATATCTCACCTACGTCTGGTGTAATGAAGCGCGACTCGCGGCAAGTGCCAAACAAGATCGATATCGCGAAACTATTCATCCTTGATTAGGGATTAGAGGTAAATGCCAAACGACCGACCGTACAGCAAAATAGCACGCACAATGAAACGAGGGAGGGGGGGGGGATGAGAAAGTTTCACCAAATTTGGGAAGCTACGGTCTAATGCTTTAAAGGAGATTGTTCAATAATAACCAGCTTTGGATTTTCAGCTTTGGAACTTCAAAAAAGAAAAAGTTAAGTCCAACCATCTTCGCAGATTATAAGTATAATTTTCCTTTCTAAAGAATCCCCTGTAGACCTGTGATTGAAAAAAAAAAATTGAAGTTTTAGACCGTAGTTTCTCAATTAAAGCCATTATTGGAAAAATAGTGAACTGAAAATGGTTTTCGTATGAAAAAGATATGAAAAAGTAAGATGCACGAAAAATTCGATGTAATCCTTGAACTTTGTCATTTTCTGACTAATTTCTCAATCTCGTTCATCCGCGAATCGCTCGGTTTGGCGATTTTAAATGTGCAAGTGCGTCTCAATTTAATTTAATTTTGTGTTCCTACGCGTTCGCACTGTGGATGGGACATGTAGTTTAGAAACTCCGACATAGAAAATTTATTGTTAAATTTAAAATTATTGAATTTTGAAATTAAAAGAAAAATGTATACATTCTTACATTGTCATTAGTTTACTTTAAGTTAGGAAATATTTTTTACGTCTCTGGTATTCCAGGACTTGGCCGGCCGGCCACCAAGGGAAATTTCGCCTGACCATTACGCCTGTCATTTCAAATAGGGAGAAGTTGAAAATGAACAGCAGCCCACAGCATATGCACAACAGCAGCACCATGGCACATGTTTTTCATTTTTCTTAGCAAAACATTATTTCACATACAAAGCGTCGAATTGTAAGGACAGAGACGGAGTCGCAAGGGAAAGACTGATGGTGAGGGGGTGGAAGAGGGTTTGTGGGGAGGAGGGCTGAGCCGCACTTGTATGACGACCACCCTACCGCATCCGCCAATGCAAATCACTATAATAGGCGGATGTATACAATGTCTACCGCCCAGTTCGGGTGGTGCACGTCATCAGCCGCCATTTTTTTGTGTGCGTACAAAAAAAAAGTACCGCGGCTCCGACAACTTTCAGGCGCCGCTCGCACCGCGATTGAAAAACACATTCACGATCGAAAAACGGATAATGGTTTTAAAAATCCAATCCACAATGCTCATTTCTGTTACCATTTCCTTTTAATGAACATAATATGAATCATCAATAACTTGTACCGAACATTCTGTTAAGTGAGTCAACTATAATAGTTCACTGTAAGAACAGGTGGGAGAGGCAAGCAGGAGAACTGGTGGAATAAGCAACGATCGCCAACGAAACTCTTTTTGTGATTGTCTATAATCTGATAAGAAAGTTCTACATTCGAGTCCGTAACCGTACACTGATCTGTCAAGTGGGTCAATGGATAATTCCATTGAAATCCATTGAATCCATTCCATAAGACAATAGCCAATGTTTCAGAATCGTGGTTTTGATCGGACTTCATATATTGTATGTTGGGCCAATACGGCTGTTGGCAGAGGGCGCTACGGCGTTTCTTATGTTAGACTGGGGCAGAGTCATTCTCCAGACAAAGAAGGAGCCATGCACATGAAAGAAAGAAAAAAAGCAATGGGTATGGGGCGACACGATGGGGGAAAAGAGACCTGATCGCTCGGTTCTGCTCCAGGGGCAATAAGGAGTACTAGAGCTAGTTGTGAGGGTGACGGTTATTTATACAGAAAGAGGGCTAGGTTATGGGGAAAGGGGGTGTTGGTGGGCCGTTTCAAGAGATGTCTAAGAAACCCATGCTGCGCATGAAATATGTCTGGCGGCCCAGGGTCGTGTCCTTGAAGAGAGCCATCCAACTCTGGTGCAGATCGAGGCCAAGAAGAGGGCGCCGAACGGGACCAACCATGTGGACATCGTCCCTACAAGATGCATTTTGATAACACCAAATTATTTAGTGTGACGATGACGTCCTCGATCGTCACTTGATCACACTTTCGGGAAATCAGCGTTCTGTCAAATGGTTACTGAATCCCGTTAATAAATTTATTTCAATAGAGCTAATTTCATGAAATGAAATTTTGTTCATTTAGTCTTCGAGAAGCATCTTTCTTTGCAAATTGGTGAATAGATCAAGGTGTCACATTTTTCTTTATATTTTTTTCAAAATTAAATATAGAAAACTAGTACATGTTCGTATTATACATGGTTGCAATTCGTGCTGGGAAGGATTTACAATTTCGCACTCTGAAGTATGTATTTCTTCCATTATCCTCGGATATCATTGTTTTGTCGCTCCTGCGCGTTGTGTGCCGTTTGTTTAACTATCTTAATTAAGTCAGCCGATTACGGGACTTTAAAAGATATCGCGACTAAGATGAAAAAAAAAAAAAAAATTGCGCCGGTGCACGAGGGGAAGCAAGCGCATAAGGGAGACATTCGTGGTAGAGGTTGGGTGTGGGGAGAGCGTGACTTGACTGGGGCGATCAAAAGTTAAAAACGGATGAGGGGAATAACGGATAACGATAATGATGATGACGATTTGGTGGCTCTGGGGACTGCCTGGGGATAGACCTAGCAATACGCGGGATTTGTTCATAACTGTAGCGCTTTCTGCAAACCCTCGCCCCAACTATTATTGACGTCACTTGTTGTACGAGATCATTTTGAGCGGTTCCAAACCGTGCAACCCGCTTCCAGGATTGATAATAAGTCTAGTTAATAAGAAACGCGGCTTGTGTCTACAAATCGAAAATGATTTTCAACCAAGTACGTTGACATTTCCCTTGAGCTCCTACCCTATCGGGTCAATTTTGTCGGCATTCGAAAAAATACATTTACTTGTAGCTTGGCTCTAAATTTTGCATGACTTTTTTATCGCCTCTGTTGTCACTTAGATCTGCTTTGTCTTGCAACCATCTTCAGATGTTGTTTCTCGTTAATTAATCACTAAAAATTAATGAAGTATTTATTAATTAGCGAGAGTTTGATTAACGACATCTGAAATGAGTAGCACAAAAAATAACATTTACAATAAGCATAAAAATAATGTAATCATTATGTAATTAACAACAACAATAATAATAATAATAATAGATTTTATATCTATTTCACGAATTAACGATTTGCTAACTACAGATAAGAGGGGTTGTGACATAAATGAGCTGCAAAATCAATGGACAACAATTAAAGCAGGCTTCTGAATTTCTCTACTTGCAATTTTGTATTTTGTCAAGGACAAACAAACAATTCATTTTTACCACATGGCACATGCCCGTACACTTTGACAACTTTGATAGATCGATTTTCAAAATTTGTGAATAATAAACATCATAAAAAGTGATACAAATTTTTGAAGCCCAATAAAACGCTAAGTCAGAAATGCAGTATGTTCGGAATCTTAAAAAATGAACGCTTAAAGAGAGAGCATGATATCTGACATAAACTGGGCAGGGACTCCAGGGAGTGACAGGTTCGAGCAATGGAAGTTTAAGTGCCACTGTTCACCAATCCCCAATGGAGAAGACAAACCGCCACGTGCACCAGACAAGTGTAGACTGGAGAATCGACGTTTTTGGGGGGTGGAGGGGTGGCGGGAGGGGTTCAGCCTTGTGGGAGAATGGAGACCGACGGGGATGAGGATGTGGTGACAAAAAAGAATATTCGAAAATGTTTTTCCGAAACGGAGGGTGGCGCTGATGATATGGTGGCGGACTCGGGAGTAAACCCAACGCCCTCTTGTGCTATTTCTGTCGTTCGGTGGATGTTCGTGTCAAAAGGAACGTGACGGGGGGTTGGAGTTTGCTAGGGAGAGGTGGATGAAATTTGGGAGGGAGGGGGAAAAGATGAGGGGATAATTTGGGTGTGTGAGGGTTTCTCGGATTCTTGGGGCGACCCTCGAATGAGTGGAGTCGAATGTCTTTTGTACGACTGCTACTTCAGAAGGAGGGCAGCGCGACATCTGCCATCATGTTCTTAGTGGGCGGTTGAAGAAGGCCTTGCCCCTCCCCTTGCCCTACGACAGATTTGGTCTTAATTGGTAGAGATCATGTTCTGGTATTTTTTTACGACAGGTCAATTCTTAGTAATGGTGTTAGTGCAACGAATCTTGCAAGGGGAATTTTTTTTTTCACTTAAATTATATGACGGCTGTCTGGATGGGCTGCTATTATGCTATTATTAATTTTTGATTGCGCAAACATCGATGCTGGAAGCGGTGTTGCATCGCTCACTTCTCAGCGTCAACTGTAAAAAAAAATCACTGTATTATTTGGAGGTAACTCATTTTTTATACATTTCTAACCGTTTTGTTTCATCAACAGTGTCTTGTGCTACTGTAGCGACGTTCACGGCGTCTCAGCGCTTCTGTTCGTAGGCTCGTGTGTTTCAGGCAATAAGCATTACATGGAAATGTATGAGTTCTTTGATAAAACACAAATCATATCGGATGAGAGAAACAAAAGAAAACACAAGTCGTCGATAGTTTTTTAATTAAAAATATATATTTTGATCGTTTCAGTTTAAATGTTTTTATTGAGAATAATTTTACACGTTGGAATATTTCAAACTAGGAAAATTTGTATTACATGTATTGTATATAGCTGGGAGCGGTGGCGCGTTCCTGTAATCCCGCTGCTGGGAAGCGTACTAACCGATGGCTCATGAGCCTACGGT
>JAUJYS010002993.1:0-13783 GCA_033995665.1 Melogona broelemanni | reverse complement strand
GTGAATTGTCGCTCTTGAAGTAAAAGATCAATCTAGAGTAGTAATGCATGTGTGAATTTTCGCGCTTAAAGTAAAAGTTAGCCGCAATTTGGCATCGACATTTTCGCTTAAAATTAAAATTCTTCCAGCGATTCACAAGTGGGGACAAAAACTTTATGTATGGGCCCATGCTGTGTGGTAACATGACTACAACCCCGTCAAATTTCCTCCGTTTCAAATTAACTTTCTGTTATACCTTCCTCCAACTAACTTACTGCATTTAGTTTCTTGGTAATGTCGCCGAAGATCCTCGTGAACACCACGAATCGTTTTTACCAGAGACAGATGATCTGTGCATGACATTTTATGGCTAAAGAAACATTTTATAAATTTGTATAAACGCTAATGTCAGCCAACTAAGTTCACACAATCAAGTCAAGTACGAATAGAAAGAGTGCGCGTTTATTAATGCTTAATTTCGGTGCACTGCACAGAAACGTTTGTGTAGAGAAAGTTTCGCCTACAAGCGCACGCATTTACCGTTCGGATCTGAAATCCGTGATCAGAGATATTTGTTTGGCTGTTTGATGAGCTTCAAACTCAGGGGTGCGTTAATATATACACAATATTACTTCACTCCTTCATTTTGTACAACGTTATCAACTATTCTCAAATACAACCGCTTCCATCTTTGAAAGTCTTTCGAGCTCAGTTTGGGAATGTATTGAGATATTTGAGGGGCCCAACACCACGGCTCATGTGTGTTCCATTATGTGACTCTAATGTGAGTCATTGACGGCAAGGAAATGTCGAACAATGAACAATGTCAAAATTATTTATCACATCAATATACTTAATTAAAATGCGCTGCTTAAAACATCAATATATATCACCATCTTGATGTCACCCGAAGGATTTAAGGCACGCGCATAGTGTCGGATCCCTATTTCCTTCCTACAGTCTACAGAATGGACGCCTTCAGAATTTGCGGAATTTTGCGCCAATCGATCATAATGAGCGACAATTTTCGATGATAGGCATTGGTATTTCGTTTCAATTTTTGAATAGTGGCATCTGGAAACGTTTGTTCGCAATTTGAACGCACAGGTATGCGATAAATTTGGCCTTTTAAAAACTGTCACTTAGACTCATGGTGAGTCATTGCCGAATGATTAGTAGTGATCGAAAATTGTATGCGGTGGGGGTCAAATCGCATCGCTCACCTAGACCAGATTGTTTTGGAGATAGTTTAGCATAAAAATATAGTGTTACCTAACTGGCAGGTACACTGACAAATACGTATTGCGAAAGTATACACCCAAATTAAAGGCAACAGTCCGGCGCTGTGCTGCGAATGCTCTGAAGTGGTAAACATTTCCAACACTGACTCGATACTGCTGTAATCTTTGACAACACAACTTCAGTGACAGACTGGAGTACTTGAACCTCTTGAATTCGAGAACGCACCCGGTCTTAGTCATGGTTAAATTACAATTAATTTGTTTTAATGTCAGCCGTGTCAATTTCATTTTCTGGCACGACTGACGGTATTTTTTTTTTCTCAATTTTTTTGTTTTTCTCCAGGGATGTCGAACCGATGCTGTGTGGAGGGCTGCCAGTCCAACTGGGACCCGAGCGAGCCGCGCGTCGACGGCTTTAGCTTTCCGAAACGCGAGCTGCACCGCGAAATGTGGTCGGCCAACGTACCGTTACGCCACACCGCCGCTGACACGCCCACCTCGGCCCTTTGGATCTGCATCAAACACTTCGAAGGCAGCTGTGTCACCTACAAGAACGCGCTGCGTCGACCCCGACTCACCACCGATGCCGTGCCTACCATCTTTCCCGACCGCACCTCACCCACCACCGCCACCAACAACAACTACAGTAGCCCGACTCCCGAGAAACGACGGGCGTCGTCCAACAGCTCGTACCCGCCTGCTAAGAAAAAAGTCCCCGTCGATCCCAGCACGGCTTCCGGTGACCGCATCGACACGTTCGCCGATCTGACCGAAGGCATCGCCTACCTGGCCGTCGACGGAGGGTGGATCGTCGCCATCGAGGCTGACTTCGTGCTGGTGTTCCGGATGGACACGGCTGACGTACCGCGGATTGCCGCCTCCATCAAGATCGACGGTCAGCTTGGGGTCAGCGTCCATGTCCTGGACGTACCGGTCGCCGCCGGCAAGTTGCGCAACATCGTGGAGTGGGTGGACCGGCCCCAGTGCGACAGGTGGTCGGTGTTGGATCGCCTGTTGGTCCACTTTGGCGTGCAGGGTGACGGGGTGGCCAAACTGCCCAGTGAGCAAGACAATCTCCGCCACGCCGCTCGGTTAGTGCAGGACTGCATCGTGAAGAGTAGCGGTAGTGGCGGCGACGCCGAGCATCTGCAACGGCTGGAGGCTATCCACGAGCAGATCGACCAATGCGTGGCTCAGCGTCCGGACACTCCCGTGTTGATCGTCCCCGAGGTCATCGAACAGCCACCGCAGCGGACGTATAAACCGTCGAGGAGTCGAGAAAGACCGGCTGGCGCGGACGGTGATATTCCGCGTTCGAAATTAGTCGTCACGGCCCTGCTTTACATCAAGTCGTCGCGGATTGGTGTTTTTCAGCTAAAACACCTGTTTCCCCTGTTGGACTCCATGCTGAGCGGCGGCGACGATTCGCGCGTTACCCTTGAGCAGCAAGTACCGTCTATGGAGGTGTTCGACCGCTTGCCGCTAGAGTGCGCGCAGGTGGTTGTCAACAAGACGTGTCGCAACACGCTGCTCTTTCTGGCCGCTTATGTGGCCACCAAGTTTGGGGAGAACGCCCAGCTGTGCCGAGACTGCGTGGAGCGGATGACGGCCGCCGAGGGGCGTCACCTGGATTTCGAGATCGGCAACTCGCACATCGTGCGTTACTTCAAGAACGTGGCGGCCGGTCGGCTGATCTGCCCGAGCGGCACGTTGCTGACGGTGGCGCACGACAGTTTCCGTGTTTTTCAGTGCCTGGTGCGCGACTACGAGGAGCCGTTTCAGCGCTACGCCAAGCAGAAGTCGCTGATCGTGCGGCTCACCAAGCGGCGCTTGGCCAGCAGCCGGGACTACATCACGGCGTTGGACGAGGAGTGTCGGGGGTGCGATCGGCCGTGCGACGCTATTCTGGAGCGGGCCTTGTGCATCTTCGTCAACGTGTTTCTGAATAACTATTGCATCGCCCGTATCGATTCGGTCCTGCAGAAGAACGAATCGAAAGTCGGATTGGATTTCGTGTAGCTATGTTTTAGTTGAATTACCACTGTTGCGATGATTCATAATGGATGAAAACAAACTTTTTTTTTAGAGTAGTTCGGGCATTTTTGCAAATACGTGTAATTAAAGACTACATTTTTATTTTTTAAATATTGGAATTCAGGAAGTACATGAGCACTATGTTAGTTTATTGGAATTTCATTCTAAAAACGGACTATATCGAATGAAGACAAACATTTATATTTTTTGAAAAATTAGAACTCGATTCTAAAAACTGACTGATTTGGAAGGGTTAATATGGTAAACATATTTAAACGATATTTAAGTAAATTTGAGAAATTAAATTGAAAATATATTCTCGACTGAAAAAACATGCGCTTTCTATATATCCACATACATTTGATTTTAGTACAGTAGGTTTACGATAGATCATTTCTTACTAGTGGCGGCTCCGGTAATTTTTTTATTGACTTTCAAAGAGATGAAGGTCATCACCCTTTACAGGGGGAGCGATCAGCTGTCCCTTAGTCGCTCCGAAAAGAAGACTTTAAGGGAGCGATTTGTAAATAAAGTTTGTTAATATTTTACTAGAAAAGTTAAACAATGTGTCATGCAACATGCATCTTGTATCGCAGCTATTTGAGTTCATTTCTTTTTCATATAATGTTATGGTTTTCATATTCCAGTCCATTCAGCAATTCCGTTGCTTACATTGTTTCACTTACGTAAGTATCTATTGTGTACTTTATTGGATAAATGAAGTTTTACTGCCATTGTTTCACATGACTATAAATGTTCGATTACCACTTATTGCTAAGCATACTTAATTTTTTATAAGCAATATAAAGTCAAGTATAAGTTGTTTTTCATAAATGATCATTATATTTGAAACCACTTAATTTTTACTGATTTAGCCTTAGGATAAAAAAAAAATGAAATTGGACAATTAGGTAAACTGCAAAGCACACAGTACATGTACAAGTTTTATCATTTACTTTATGTTGTAGGTTCAATTTGAGGACTATGATATATGATCTATTGAAAATAAAACGTTTGAAAAAAAAAATAAAAAAAATTTGTTTGCCCGCATTCTTGTGTATTGAAAATATGTCGTTCAATACTTGGCGTGCAATGACTACTAGTAATTTCAACAAGTCGTTTAAGCACCGAGTTCATTCGTTTTAAATTATATTATGTGATTAAAAATATTACGCCATATTTTAAAATTTGATGATTTCTATTACATGTTTTTTTGGGTCTTACATGTCACATGCCTTTTGGGTAAATTCAATTCGTTCAAGCATTGTAGCAAGTATTTTTTTTAAATAATATTTTCGTTTTTATGCAAAAGTCAACCATAAGCAACAATTAAAAATCGAAAAAATATATATTACTAATTTGGAGTACAAATACAATATTTTTAAAGAAAATAGTACAATAAGCGACTCAGCGACGATTAGTGTAGAGTTCAAACGAAAATGAATTAATTGATTTGGCGAACTGTTTGACTTTAAAATGCACTTACCGTTATGATTCAATTAAAAATTTAATCTTTAAAAACCTTTGTCATCATTCATAAGAATTTGAAGCATACAAAAAATTATAATTTCGATCTTGACTTACACTAATCTTGATCTTGATCTTGACTTGACTAACACACAAATACAAAAGTACCAGTAAGTTATCGAAATTATATATTTTTTTTATGCTTCAAATTCTCATGAATGATGACAGTGATCAGTGAATTTTTGTCTAACAGTTCGTAATATCAATTTATCCATTTTTGCTTGTCAGGTATGTCGCTCTTTGGCTAAATTAGTGTTTCAAATTTGGCGCGCTACTGCCCCGGATATCCGATTGTGATGGGCGGGCTGCGGGCGTGCTTTTCGCGGTCTGCTAATTTGGGGCGCCATGGATCCCCGACTGGCGTTCGCGAGTTTGGGATTTTCGCGAGTTTTTCTGCATAAATACGGGAATCCCTCATTTATTCGATGCATCAGCAATCAAGGATGCATGCGACAGGCATTTCTGAACACGACCGAGAAGTTCACTGACAAGAAAGATGGCGAAAAAACCTCTGACCCAGGTAAGGCAATGGTTAGGCCTAAGCCTTGCGCTGAGCCAGGATTCGTAGTCCTACCCCTACCGAATTCCCGCTCAAGCCTTTCCTCCTATACATAAAATATTTTCATAACTTCTTAGCCAAACCGTGGCATTAGGACGATTTCCGGGATTGGTGATTGGTTTGTACTGGCAGGCCACGAGTGGTCAGCCTGCTGTCGGGATGTAGAGTTCCACTCTGTGACACCTCTAGGAAAGAAAGATTATTTTGAATGGTTGCTTTTAAAGAACGCAAATGCAGATATTGGGTTGCTGATCACACAGATTCTATTTTAGAAAGTCTGGAATTCAGGAAACTGGAATTGTACGGCAAGAAGAAAGGCATGGAAAGAAAAACAAGACCCAAGTTTACCATGCAAAACGTAAGTGAAATCTCTGCTTGTTTACACGCTTCTGTGGAAACACCCATCCTGGTAGCATCTTTGGAAAACATCTTTGGTAACATCTTTGGAAACTCTTTTCCGTATGCTCTGACGATCAGAATGGATACATTAGATATTTTCAATATCCATGATTTATTTCCTGTTTCAGTTTGTTCTTGCCAGGTTTGCGTGTTGTCAGGCTGTCCTTTTCTATTTTAGGTAATGCCTCCGCGCTACAAAAGGATGCCGGTGGACCAGGACTGGGTGAGCGTTTGGCCGACGGCTCACAGCTTCAAGGCATCGGTGGTACCGCTGCCCCTGAGACAGGGCTTCAACGAGAAGGGACCGCCGCCCGCTAAGTACGGAAACGCCGAGCTGATGAAGATCCCCAATTTCCTTCACCTCACGCCGCCCGCCATTGATCGTCACTGCGAAGTCCTCAAGCGTAAGTATAGATGTCGACCCACGATATATGAAAGGAAACTATTTTCCAAAATCATTTTTTTTTTGGTACCGTTTGTTTGGGAGGCTTTCCGACGTATTCATCTCAAAGCCACCCCCCGAGGGCGGTCGAGTATTTTGGCCAAGCCTAAGCTTCTGACCTAGGTAGGGATCTTTAACGTGTACCCGACACCTAACCTGTTACCTAACGTGTACGAGGACGCTTCGAGGGTTTACTTCCATTCCAAATGAAAAGTAATGAAATGAAAAGGATCCTGCAGTCTGGCTATTCCAGCTGCATCCCTCTTCCCTTCCCTGCCCCTCACATATCTCCATAGAGACACGAGGGTGCAGTATTCCTGTAGTGCACTAGGCGCTACGGTGAATTAAAAAAAAAAAAAAAAAATGAAGGCGTGTGTACGAGTTTTTCTCGCTCAAAAAAAGTCTTATCCGGGAATTGAACCCGCTTATGTTTGTAGGCAATACGCTATCCATTACACCTCACGCCACTTTTCTCCAAAATAAAAATTCGGCCAGCTTAATACCGAGTACAACTTATGTTAATATATGTTTTATCACTACGCCAGAATTCTGCACTCCTTGGCCAAAAGGATTGGAAACAGACGAGGATTGCGATCGCCACTTTCCTCTGAAAGTGATGACTCATTTTTATTGCCACTCTTCTCCCACCATCCGTGACGAGAGGTCACGCATAGTCTCCATTCAGGTAGGTGAAATCTCATATCTTTTCCCCTGTTTTAGCGTCAGTGAAGAGCAGAAGTAGAATCCCGACTCGTCGTAGCACAGTTGGTATGGTGCGATGGTCCCAAGTTCGATTATCGGTGCAAGCTGTTGTTTATTTCATTAAGACACCTTATCCCCGTAGTGTAATTGACCACCGTGATTGGCAGAAAGAAAAGTGTCGATTTTCGTATTGACTTTCATATACTTTCATCGTGAATTGTAAGAAGTGTTCTTGAAAAAATTTGTTGAGTGTAGTGAAAGGCAAAATTTAATGGCTGCTGTCAATTACAGTTATGGTTTCGGTATTCGTGATTGCACTAATTCTAGGTTTTAATGTCAAACTTGTTTCGATTCTCCGTTTCCCCAGATCAAGTTGGCAGATCTGAATCTCGATCGTCACGCTAAGGATAAGTTTTTGCGACTGGTCGGCGATCGCTATTCAATAGCAACCGATATATTGACCATCACTACTGACAGGTAGGCATTGTGCTGGGAGCTGAATTCATTGCCTCTTTCGAAATTCACTGCCTACTTTACCGAATTAATTTTATTTCATGATTCATTTGGCAGGTGTCCGTACAGGAAACAAAACTACGATTACGGCATCTACCTACTGACCGCACTGTACCATGAATCCTTCGTAAGTGTATTTTTCCATTTAATAACTATAATGGTTTAATTGTATATAGAATGTGAAACTGAGATGATTTATTTAATTCATGTTTCCGTGGTTAGAAAACTGAATCTTGGGAGTCCGAAAAAGAGGAGCAGGACATGGAATTCTATATTTGGGATGGTGGTAAATCGCAATCGGCCGTTGTTAGACTGGTTCAGGATGTCAAATCTGCATCCGCCGAGGTAAGAAAATACTTTAAAAAAAATTTAATTGTTTTTATTCGCCCCATTTTCAATTAAAGAAAACTAAATATTTTTGTTTAAGTATTGGGACAAAATGTTGCCAAATGTTTGGCGAATTAAATATTGAATCAATGGTTTTATCGAAATTATTTTTTTACTGAACTGAGTTTCACTTAAATGAATTTGATCAAAAATGTTGGCTGACCAAGTGATTGTCTGGTTTTTCAAGACCAAAACTCCTCCACCCGGATCGTTCGTGCCTTTACCGGACGAATGCAAGAAAGAGGACATTGTCCAACTGGAGGTGGTGGCCAAGTACGCCGAGGCCGTCACCGATGTCCACAACAAGGGCGAGGACCTCACCACCATCAAGAAGTACAAGGAGGCCGTCGTCTCGCTCCTGCATCTCCCAAGGTTGGCCGTACAAAATTGAAATATATTTTACTTTCTCTCAGTATCATCGTTTTGTTTTAGAAAATAAAAAAGTTGGGTTCAGTGACCTGCTTATCTGTCACACATAACGGTTTGTTTGTTGATATCTAATAATTGAACGTGCAACCATCGAAAATCCAGAAATACTGCCAAAAACAATTTAAAATTAAATAGAAAAGTGTAGCTGCTGCGTAAGTGGTTGGCAAACCTACCTGTGTAATTCGCAGGAAACGCGCAAGTTGTCGTGATTCAGTGGCGACATTATTATCCCTTGCTTTGCTCAAAAGCCAAATAATTACAAATATAAAATGAGACGAGACCTTTTTCTGTAAACTTATTTATTAAATTGTAATTTCATAAGTCTCTGTATTTTCGTCTAAAATAAGATATAAAGTTTGTAATTGTCACTGGCACATCATTCAAGGTGCGTTTTCGGGTAAACGCCGTTCGTTCCCTCCAAAGCAGTTATATCTACGTTGTAGAATGTGGGGAGAGCTACAAAAGGAACAATATACCATGTGGTATTTCTCTACCGCCCCAAGCCTGTACATTTAAAACTCAAGGACAACCTTGAAAGATCACACCATTATTTGAAACGATGTTTAATATTTAAATTAGTTAAATGCACATCGGTCTAAATTAAACTACGCAGCTACATCCTATAGAAGCGTGCGTGTTTTTTAGATATAATTTTTTTTAGAAACCTTCGGTGGTTCTAATGAGAAGTAGTTTAGTTGGACAAGCTGGGATAATAGGTTGAAATGTGACAAGAAATTGAAAATTGGAGACACCCAATTAACCTTCGGAGCAACAATCTGTTGCCATCCACCAAAAACATTGTTCCTCGTTTATTTTCTCATTTGTAGTGGATATGTTTCCACGTTTTCTTGATACGTTTTTAACTGAAGCGAGAGCAAACTAGTCTTTAATTTCCGATACCCATATCCTTGTCTTCAGCTCATAAATTAACCCAAAAGGTGGGCTATTATTTTAGTTTGAAATTGTAAATTTCTTTTATGCACGTAATTGAACAGAAAACCAAAAATAACTGACTATATCGATAACTAAGAATTATTCACGAATCACTGTTTAATCCTCGGTCGGTATGTAGACGTGGTCTGGGAAGATCTTTGCATAATAGTTCTGCGTGCTTGCATACAAGGCTATTTTTAAAGTATTTTTTCTGTCTCCTTCGAAATGTTTATTCCTTTGACCTTCTCAAATGTCATTTTCTTTTACTTCGAATTGTTACAGCGTACTAGAATTGGATCAGGTGATTGGCAGACATTATTATTACCTTTACTCCACCTGTTATTTTCTATATCTTTTTAAGTATGTGACCGTTGGTGTCCCCAACACACTTTTCGTCCCGTGCTTTCACATGTTATTGTACATGCCGTCGATCAGAAAGTCCATGCGGTGATAATGTCGCCGCTCCCACACCCCGTGCACGTGCCGCATCACCAGCCCGATGACGGTCAGCAGCACCACGAAACCGATCAGCAGGGAGGCGATCAGATAGACCGACTGCTGAACCGACAGTTCGTCCGACTCCTGGTCGTTCAGGTAGAGGTCGTTGGTGGTGGGCAACACTACGGAAGACACGTTCGTCTCGGCCGTGGACGGCGTCGTCGTCGTCCCCGACCCGTGAATCGGCTCGATTCGGCCGCTATCGTTTTTGTTAGTCGTCGCCGTCTGATTGGACAGTCGGTTCGACCAGTGGGCGGGGCGAGTCTGTTCGGCCGTGCCATTGGTGGCCGCCTTACCAGCACCACCGATTGGCGGAGATTTGACCACGCCCACTCCTGGTGGTGTCTCTGATTTGACTGGCATTACCGATTCTGTCGCGTTTTTATTGGACAGATTTTCCTCGTGGTATTCTGAGTGCGGTTTACCGAGCATGGCGAACTCGAATTGTTTATCGCTCAGCGAATTGTTGACCGGATGGTGATCCCGCGGGGCGAACGAATCCCCGAACACGCCTTTCCTCGGGACAATGTGCGCATGCTTGTCGGCATCCGTATCCGGAGTGACCGCCGGACGACCACTGGACGTTTCGTATTCCGATGAGGTGTCCTCAGTGGTGGCCGGCTCCGTGGGAAGTGTGGTCGCATCGGTTCGGACCGACGCGGCCGGATCCGGAGTGGCGGTGGTGTCGTCCGGTTCGTCCGCCTGGTGAACCGTGGAGGTGGGTTCGCTGGTGACGGCGAGGTCAGACTCCGCGATTTCTACCTTGGTGGCGGCGGCCTGATCGACGCCTTTTCTCGGCACGATCGTTCGTTCGATCTTCGGGGTGCTGTCTTTGATGCGGTGGTGGTCGTCCGTGGTGTTGGTGGGTGACGTGACCGCGAACGTCTTGATGTGCTCGTCGCCGTCGATTACGGCGGGCTGCTCGCAGGAGAGGCAGTGGACGAGCAGGCATTTCTGATTGGTCAGGCGGGAATTGAATTCTGCCAATCCGCACGGATCTGAAAAAAGTGTGGGAATATAGAAAGTGTTTTTCAGTTTTGCATTTAAAACAACAATGCGCATTGAATTGGGCTGTGTATCTGTAATCTACAGACACTTATCCATTAGTAAGGTCATATATAGAAATAGTCCGGTTATGGAAGGGATGGAAGTCTTCTATTATGATTGGGGGAAGCTCATAAAGATTTCCATAATTTTGTGTCCTTCAATTTCTAGGAAGACCATTGAATTGATACCGTTATCTGTAAAGCCACTAAGTGCTCGAAGAGAATATCATATAGAATATGACAGTATTCTGTAAAAATAGGTTTCGAATTCGATCATTATTTTTTTTTGTAAGATTAATACATGTAATTCTTTTAAGTCATCTTGGTTGTTGTGGTAAGGCGTTGTTTAAACCTCGCCCTGACATTAAATCTGATTCAAGGTATTATCGAAAAATATTTGTGAGGTTAGCACGCATGCCAACATAAGTATGTAGGAAATAATAGACATCGAATCTCCTGTTTTCTCATAACGAGAATTTATAAAAATCAGTGATTTAATTGGAAGTGCAGCACAATAAAATGTGCTCGCGGTTGACTCTACGTTGACGTTCAATTTTCTCACACGTGGTTGACGACGTACAAAAATAACTGCGTTACTTTGCCCAGTTTTAGTTTGCCGCTTTGAATTAGTCAAGGAGCGCTTACGTGACGTCTTGTCTTCCAACCAACCAAGTGACCTTTGCGCGTCTCTCTGCACGTCTCTGACGCAAGTCTGGTGATTAATTGAGCAGCCAATTTTTCGTTTAATTAATTCGACGCCACCGCGCTTGATCCCCTGACTTACGTTCTGCGCCGGCGTTGGCCGAGGAGGAGCAGCATATTTGAACGCACTCGTCGGCCGTGAGCGCGTCCACTCGCCGCGTGGGGGCGCCATCAGACTTCAGTTTGCTCAGATTCAATCTGCGGTTGTGGAGGAGGGGGTGGCTGTTGCATGTCTGGTTGAGGCCCGGGGTGGGCTGGCTGCTGAGGTTGCCCCGGCAGAGGCAGACTAGTGCCAATGCCGTCCACAGTGAGACCAGCATTTGTAATGCCTGGAACGTAACAAGAAAAAAAAACCGAGTGTTGAAAGTACGACTGAGAAAGTCAAGAACCTCAAAAAGACTTACTCCATGTTTCCTCTTAATTTTAATTTGGTTCATATTATGTATATATCACTTTTGTGAATATTATTACAAGAGTTTATCTGTCCCTCTTGTTGCTATAATAATATGTGAGGGGCGCATTTTTACCTGATCCCCGGGATCGAATAAACGAGCTCCCTCGCCGGGAATCGAACCCGGGACCGCTGTATTCCTGTTATGTGCAATATCAATTGGGCTACGACGAGTCGTAGATTTCAATATTTATATTTTTTAATTTTTGATTTCTGCTACTAAAACGTCATACCTATTTTATTGGAAATTTCTCATGTTAAAAATGCCCGGAGATTCATTTGTAGATTTGCACTTAAGGAAATTAAGTTTTAATTTAGTTATTCGTAAAATATATGATCTACATTCATCACTAAAAACTTTCGTCAGTCATCACTAGAAACTTCGTCAATCGTCAGGTTTTTTTCTGGAGAATCTACTTGATACGTTGACCAGTTTCCACAATGTTCCACTCTTTTAATAGCTTTCCATTTTTAGTTGCGTTTAATGCGACCATTGATTGACTTGAGTTATTCGATGAATCAAATTACGTTCTCTTTTAATTTCTGTCTTCATTAAGTTGGACTATCGCGAGCGCTTGGTCTATGTTAGACCAACTTGAGAAAGCAGCTCTTGATCTTATACTGCGACTGCATAATTCAGGTTACGAGCGTAGAAAATAACCAATTAAAATCTACACAATGGACCGTTGCTACAGGATACATAAATTATCTCATTACGTCTAAGCCATAAATTTTGATCACCCGTGATACTGCTTACGGGTGACTTTTTTTGTTGTTGTTTCATGTCGAACGTTAAAATCGATGTTTTGGCATCGAAGTATTTCGCACATGACACGTCACAGATGTTACACAGTGGAACAGGGGAAAAAAATGTTTTTTTTTCACTCTCTTCCGGAAAGGGGTTTGGTTCGATATATAGACTGGCTCAAGAACACGAAATAAAAAAAAAAATCAATTTCCTGTAGCTGTTACGATTGTATAGGTAGTGTGTGTAGCGAAATGGGGGACTGTTACGTACATGGAATGTTAATAAATGATGACCATTTCCGTTGTCTTTTTTTGTTGTTGGGGAATCTGCGGGCCAGCGACAATTGTGTTGTCTAAATTGCCCGGTGTATTATCAGATTCCTCTGGGACTAGTAAAGCCGTTGTACGGGCGGGGTATGGACAACTGCATAGCTTCCGCACTATGCGCACGTTTGACGCCAGTCAGACACAAAGATTGGTACATTCGTATCAGGACAACTATCGATTCCTCAACTATTAAATAAGTTCGATTTCCGATTCGTAAGTCAGGGTTTGGGACAAGGTTCTTATAACTAAGAGCCTTGTGTTTGGGAATCTTGAATAGCAGGAGAAAATATAGTCCAGCGGTTTTTTTTCTATCCATTGGAAAGAGGGGGAAAACATTTTCAGAAATGATTTTGAATTGTTGATAATTATGGAAAATTATATTGCTACGGTAGGAGTTCTTTGTGTTTGTGAAGCGAATCCGAAGCTCGGTATATTGAATTCAATATGTAGCAATTTATGTCACTCTTTGCACTTTATTCTCGACTTTACTGCTTTTGTTTCATGACTTAATTACAGTCCGAAAGGTTTTTGTCACGCATTTTTCTTATGAACAGTTACCACTTACGTGAGATTTATGTACCCGTCGTGTTGCTCTGGCAACGTCTGAGGGGCTCATTATTACCAATACCCAAGAGATCGAAGAATCAAACCAAGAGCCGTCATACTGATTGGGGGTACGACTTGAGAATATTATTATTCTTAATTATTATTGTACGTTTTCGGAGAAATCTTAATTTCTCCTAGCGCGATAGGCAGATATAAAAATAAGATCAAAACTCAATATGCCGCGGAATAAAGGCTAAATATTGAATCCTTCCATCTGTTCATCCGGATAATTTTCAATTTTGATTTTGTTTGGGTCGTGTG
>JAUJYS010002992.1:0-13785 GCA_033995665.1 Melogona broelemanni | reverse complement strand
GTCCTGGAGAGAATGCACGCAACGCGAAAACGGCTGTTCGGACAAAAGAACCACGCATTGACCACAGAGAAAGTCACACTATTTGTAATAATTTTTTGTTCCATCTCATTGCAAATAATCAACATGCGCAACACCTGTATATGTAAAATAAGTTCTGAAGTAGTAAATAAAATAAATTTTACTACCAACGAAGTCGCTGTTTCCATGTCGGAGATACCGCCATCATCGATTGTTAAACTACAACAGCTCCTATCACCAGTTTACTATATCCAATTATGACCATTTTAAAAATAAAGTATATAAAAAACATGTAAATACTATATTTTTAACTTCCGGTGAACATTCGTAGCTGTTTATTTTATGACCATTTTATTGCAGTGTTCAAGCCAGTGTACAAGTAATTGCGCTGGAATAATTTTAATTGTAGCTCTCATGGTGCTTTATAAAAGTTTGTGAGTGGCGCTGATCGCTTTTTAAACTTGCTAGAAATGACCTGGTGCCAATCGCCCACCTTGCTCAGTTAATTTAGTGGATTCATATTGGATAGGAAAAATTACAAAGTCGACTCCTGGGGACTTTGAGACGGCCACTTAACAACAGCTGAACAAAAATAATAATAATTAAAAAACCACAGTTTTTCCGATTAAGTATTTCTGTCTCCACCTTAAAAAGATCAGTTAGTAAATGATGAGAGAACGGTTAGCCTCCAGGGGAAGTATATTCTTGAAATGGGATGGAATCATGGACAGCAACTCCGACAACGTGACTCCACCTGGAAGCAGTTACGTCCGCCTCCCCACTAATCAGCTTTCCCAGAAACAATTTCGATATTTTTAGAATTTAATCTGTAAATCACGCGCGCGCGCGCACACACATTGCAACAAAAAAAGAAAAACGTTTTCGAGAACTGTGTACGGGGAACCGAGGAGCGGCCGGATCCCGGGTTGTTGCTCGCCACATATATTAAGGGAATAAAAATAGAAAACTAATCTCGGCTGCTCTATCCCATGTGAAACGACGAGCTAACCATGAACACACATAAATACCATTAATCTTGTTTTATTGTATTTCATTTCATCGCGGACAATTCGCAATACTCGCAATTGACCGACTCCTTCCATTTATCAAACCTGCTGAGGTTGCCTTTGGTCACACTATTCAATTAATTTCACGTCACATTAAGATTTGGTTTTCACGGCGCATTCTCATTTGTCGAGACTTTTGTGATGAAAGAATACTTGTCTTGAAAAAAAAATGTGATGATACCAAAATAGAATTTGCGGCGATTTAATTTTGGACCACGTGGGGGATAGGGGAAACAAAAATATTAGAAAAGACGGCAGTGGAAATTTGAGCCCCGGCGGGAATCCCTCAACCGGGACACACGTGGCCAACCCTGTGGGTGGGAGAAAATTGGGTGATGGGGGCAGGAATCGGAAACACATTGGCAGAAGGTCGTCCTGATGATGCCTACTCGTAATGATCCTATACTCATATTGTTTTGACATTTTCGATTTTAACGAGGCTGTCAGTCATCGTTTGTGTCTATTTTATAATTTCTCCTGTTTAGGTTTAACCTAGTAAATCATTAATCAAATATATGGCTTGTCCAACTGTTCTCATTACAGGGTGAACTTAAATAATCGTTACACCGTAGATTGTTATTTAACTGAATGCCAACACCTTTTTCCAGTACGACACGTGGTAGCCCAGTCTGCATTATAGTTCACTGGTGCGACGATCCCGGGCTCGATTCCCGGCGCAGACAGTCGAAACTAATCAATAGTAATAATGTGCCCCTCAATAAAGTAAACGAGCAACGAGAGGGACACAGCATTTTGCATAGTGTAAAGTGTTGCTACAGTGTAAAAAATAACAAATTTAAGAAAATCGTCCAGGAAAATCAGCCTGACAAAACCGAAAGCGAGAAGCGACTTTGACAATTGGAAAACGTCCCGACAAAAGTACGAATAAAAAAATGTGAATTCCAAAATGGCGATGACGGAAGATTCCATTTGGCAAAGGATGCGCCGGTAACGGGTAAATGCCAGAATATGACTCACGCCATTCCCTTCTCCCTCCCATCCGAAAGACTAGAGCATCCCGTGCTAGCTGGCGCACGCGGTGCATGAGCAGATCGAGGAAAAGGGTGGCGAACCATCCCGCCCAGAAAGAGACCCCCTCTTTCCACTAGTTCTGGGGGCATATAATGGCGGAGGCGGTGACAGGCGAGGGGCCATTGCACTCGCAACAGAGTCCCGCATCTCGTCTGGGGATAGGATAACGTGTCATCGATTATCAGCACCTCGATGTGTAGGGCCCAGGGTTGGATACGTTCCTTTTTGGAAAGGAACTCGTTCCCGCTACTCGTTCATTCCTCCATAAAGAAAGAACCGAGAACGTTCCTCCATAAGTATAAATTGTAAATAAAAGAGAGGAACGAGGACGTCCCTTTTCCAAAGGAAGGAGGATGTTCCTCGTTTCTTCGATTTAAATGTAAACAAACAAAAATTGAGTTCGGTGTGGCAGTCATTTAATTTTTTAGCACAATTTTCGAATTATTAGATGACAAATAACTGTCACCATATCTCCCGACAAATTACTTGTAAATTTCAAAAAGTAAAGCCATAGAAACAAATAATCCTTCGAAGTTCAACGAACGTGTCTCCATTTTCATTTTCATTCCTTGGTACGAGACGTTCCTTTGCCGCTCCTACTCAACGCTGGTAAGGCCTATACGAGTCGATACAGGGAGCATTTTTCCAATAAAAGAGAGCCGAGCACTAGCAATGGATTAAAATAATTCTTCACTCGCAATGAACGGATTATTGAGGAGGCGGGGGCGTTGACTAGCAGGGGGATGGAGGGAGAGAGGGATGAGGGGCGCTGGTTGACATTCAGCAGATAGAGATTTGATCGGCTAAGCCAGGTCACATCGTCAAGGCTACTGTTATTGCTAATGGCGAGGCTAGTAATCCGCGTGGACCGGTAATGGACACATTGACGCCGTAATCAAGAGCGGCCAATTTCAGATATATAGAGAAAGACGTAAACCTTGAGCTCGAGTCCGAACCCAAGAAGCGGGGGAATTCGTGACTGCAGCCATTGAAGCCCAGCCAAAAAATGCATACAGTATTATTAGCAATAGCAACGGTAACCCAGCCATTTGTTGATTTGCATGCATTATGCTTTCCCAATTTATATCGGTATTGCTTCGTGTGTAGCCACACTTTTCTATTAAATATTTATCAAGGAACTGGTACATGCAAATTGGTTCATATTTCGAAAAGACCTCGCGGTCGAAAGATCGTGTATTTTTGTTCCCTGTACCATGGATGAAAAGTGTTCACTATCACACTAAATTCAACTGCATTGCATTTCTTGAGTGCTTTTAAATTCAACTGCAACTGCAAATTCAACTGAAAAGCACTGCAGATGCTATTTTGTGCTACGACTACTGAAACAATTGGACAATATTTTTCCGTCAACGTATCAAATGAAATGTATAGACAACCAACCACACCGACAAATGGCAAAACTGCGTAAAAAGACGAAAGATAGAGACGTAATGTTTCTAGAGTGTGAACGCAGACAGAGCCAAGAGCCGGCGCGAACGCACACATACAACTGTGAGTTGGCAACCATGCTATACTCGTCTGTAATGCGGTACAGCCTACGACCATTAAACAGGGGGAGCTTTTGGCCATCGGAGTGAGAGAGAATGAGAAGGCGCGTGCTCGCCTTGGCACAGGAGATGACGAAAACGACAGAACGAAATAACGATAGACGCAGAAGCAGGGGATGATGGCATAACGGTGAAGAGGGGGGGGGGTTGGCGAAGAGAGGGGGAGGGTTGGAGAGGGGTAGATTCGTCATCGATCTTGCGTTCGAGCGTCGTCGTAAAAGGAAGAACGAGCGAGAAGAGAGAGAGCTCTAAGGCACAAAAAACGATTAGAAAAAACGAGAAGGGTGCGATGAGAGTGAAGAAAAGAACTAGAATGTCATGTGGCAACCCAAATACCATCGACATTTCCAGACTAACAGCAAATACCCGATCAAACCAATCTAAAACACACACACATGAAATGCCCCACTATTTTTAACTCTTCCCACGGAATACTAGAAGAATATGGTCAAATGCCGGTTATAGCGATTGACCATTCTGATATTTTCAGCTCAGGGAGTATGGCAACCTTCTGCGGTGCGGGAGGTCCCTGGTTCGATTCCCAGCGGAGAATCTCGTTTATTCGATCCTGTGATACTGATGAATATGTGCACTTCACATATTGCCTAAGAAACACGAAGGGTGAAGAATCTGCTGCAGTCACTACAGTAAGGGTAATTTCTCTATAAAATATTAAAATTTACCAATTTGACAGGGCTCCGTCATCTTGAAATTTTATAACCACGCTTGCTGGATCGTACAGGGTGCCTGGCAAACCCTTATTTCAAATGAGCGCCACCTGGTGGTGAATGGTTTCAAAACAAAGTAAAAGCCAACGAAATAAGTGATGGACATCAACGATGACTGGTTGTGGTTGACAGATCCAGTCGACCACAAGGAGGGAGAGGGAAATAAAAAACGAGATACTAAAGTGTCCGCCGTGACTATGGTTACCTCGTGTCCATGACTCGCCATTCGTGCAACGCCCACAATAGACCCGACTGGACCGGCAACTGTTGTTGCTGCGCCTGGTAACCGTTGTACTGATGATGATGATGATGATGGCGATGTGGATGATGATGATGGTGATGAGTCCGCGGTTGCTGGACCAGTAACTGACGGTGAGGAATGCGCTGCTGCGGCTGGTGCAGGAGCTGTGTCGGCTGCTGTACCGGTTGCTGGTACTGAGGCTGAACTTGCTGATGATTATGCGAGTAACAGAAACACGAGGAGGATGGTGAGGGGGTGGCAGGTGGCTGAGCCGGAGTCCAGGCTGGATTCTCTAAGACCGGATTAGTCACCGTGGCCGGACTAGAGGCGATGGCCGGATTGGCCGGATCGGTGGCGGTAGTAGAGGTCGCAGGCCAAGGCACTAACACCACGCAAGGTTTCATGGTTACAAACCAGCTCGCCACACACTGTCCACTCACTACACACTGTCAGCTCACTACACACTGCACGTGCACGAATAAAGCCTCTGTGTCGCGAGCCCGAATAAACCCGGCGATTTCTCTGTGTGCACGCGACGCGGAAGGGCGACACACGCACGACCGATCGTGGCAGCGGTACAGTCTCTCACTGACACGCGTTGGCCACCAGATCTACTGGTGCACTCCACCACCACCATCACCCTATTCTGCGCTCGGTTGGGTGGGGGGTGGGGAGATTCGGGTAGAGTGACGGGTTGATCGACCAATGGCGGTGCGAGGGGATGACGAGGAGGGCGGAAACTTTCTCCGGTTCCTGCCTGCTGCTGCCCGGGAGACCAAGATGGCCGCCGAATTAGAGGTGGGGGGAAGGGGGAGAGTGGGGAGCGCACACGCGCACATGATGGAACAGATACGACTTTGCTATTGCCTGTCAATACGTGGTTAAGTAACGGTTGTGTGGCACTCAAAATCGCACGTGCCAATTAGAGAGTTTCTCAAAGAAACTCTTCCTTTCAGTTATGTTCCTTTGCACGTGGTAAAAAATAATTGGAACAAGAATCTAAGCGCAGAAAGTTATTTTTTATTATAGTAGGTTGAAAATTTAAATATGTCAATAGCAATTATTTTATTTTTTGTTTGTAACACGTTGAGTTAATTTTGATCTTGACTACACCCGTGATTGCGAGTTTAATTCCCGATCGACAACACCACAAGTTTACGGGTAAGACAAATTCATCGGCTGCGACTTTCAAGAACAGAAATAAACAGTACGGAAATAAAGCGCTGGGATCCGGGCCTGTACCATGTCAGGTTCACGCTAAAGATCCCTACAAGCCTATCGTGTAGACTACATATCAGGCCGATTCCTGAGGAGGCTTTGAGATAAAAATGCTGGATGCACTGGGTGCATCCAGCTGGATGTAACACGCAAAAACAAAAAAACAAAAAAAACAAGCAGATGTATTTCTTTACAACGTGAGCTGGTTCAACGATTGTCGCTATAATATATCTTAAGGGCGAATGATGAAAATAGACAACTAGGGGATTTTGATCGAAGCACGAGGCAGTACACATGCTCGGCGAGAGCAACGGGGATGGATTGAAGGGGGAAAGGGGGTGGGGAGTGGTGTGGGGGAATAAGAAGAGGGCTGGGCAACTCCAAATACCAAATGGGAGGGGAAAGGAGCGCGCCGAGAGATGGAAAAATTATCCGAGCGAAAAATGTGGGGATGGGTGAGAAAAAAAAAGAAGCGAAAAATAAAAGAAAAAAGGGTTCACGCGACAGCTTATGACTCCAAGTTACAGGAATTGCTGAAATGTTCGAGAGTTATTTTTTGCTCGCAAACAGGAAGATAGACGAGAGTCGAAACGCTATATAAAAAAAATGAGATGTCGAATTTTTGTTGTCGGTTTTTGACCCGCAGTAAGCATTTTGCTAATCGACGTAATTAAAAATGTTACACGAACCCGACCGTGCTCAACTTTAAATTCATACATTTAAGGGGTTGCTCGATGAGGAAGACCTTTAAATGGAGAATAAGGGGGACTTCCTCGCTATTCTCCCGGCCATTCTCTTTCCCTGCCCCGGAATTGACATGGACGCATCCTGTGTGGAATCCATAGGAAAACGACAGAGGTCGCTCAAGTACTGTCGAGAAAAATTACAAATCGATTTTTTTAAAACAGTCTAGGAGGAAAAGTTGGAGCCAACTTGATCGGTTAAAAACACTTCTTTGACGCGAGTTATGTTCCTAAGTTATCTAAACATTCAAGAATTCAATTCTTAGCATACATGAATATTAGAACTAGAGCAATTCGAAAATTCGACGTGATCCGAGTTTACTGACATTCTCCGGGAACCTTTGCCGGCACCGTGACAACACAAGTTCCCAGCCATAGTTGACTTAGTCTAGAATAAATAACAAATCAATTTTCATTTATTTGAAATGCCCGATAGAAAAGCAATAGAAATAGATAAAAAGGCTCGATAGAATATACATTTAAAATAACTGAAAGTTTATTTGTTATTTTTATTCGACATTCATCTCGGCGTGCTCTCGCATTTTAATTTCGACCTAGCCTAGGTTTGAATCCTAGGTAATCCAAGGTAGGTATCTTTGACGCGAAACTGACAACGCACAGGCACGGTTCCCACGGCTTTACTTCCATTTCTTGCTCTAGAATTTTTTTGGGAGTATTGGTCGGGAATTGAACCCGCGTCACGCGCATCGTAATCCAGCACGTTAACCACTAGACCACATCCCGTTATGGACTCGTGACCCAGACACAAGTTTTTCTAACACGCTAACAACAAAATTTGAGTAGCAATAAAGAAGTCTGCACTCACAAATCGACAAAAACTGCTTGAGACCAGTGGGTGGCGTGGCGAATATGAAACCGGAATGAAATTTGAGTCGCTCCCAAGTGAAGGAGGAGGTGGTGGTGGTGGTGGTGGTGACCGTTCGACCTCCAATTGTTTGGGCGTAGTCGCCGTAAGTGAACTGCAGGGGGTCTTGGGTGGTAGGAAATGCATTCGGGGGGTCATGGAGGGGATGAGTCACGTCGAAGCGACTAAATGTCACACTCGAGCAATCATTCATATTTACGTAATCGGCAATAACTAACCCATTCCATTTCACCCTCCCCCACACTATCACGACCCTCGGTTGAATGGCGACATTAGTTTGCGACCATGCGCTCCATGATGCACAATTAAGCATGCTGTCTCTCTACCACATCCAAGTTCAGATATTCAAACTAGAACAGACTTTACAAAGATACAAAAAATCGGCTGAAGTGAAAAGTCTTACTATTTTAAAATTAAAACGTATCAGCTATTTCGATGCAGCAGCTTTTCGAATTCAATGTCCTGAAAGTCGTTTGTCTATATATTTTATTCAAACCCTAGAAATTGATACTATTACATCTTATTATTTTGCCAAATTGTTTTTCACCTACTTGGTCGTCTCTGCCTCATGTGTTTCTTGATTTTCAATCATTAATGCCACTTTTTAGCGAACATTTTATTGATTTTTATTTTTTTATCTTTTTTTTACTGACAATCAGTGATTGTCATCACTGAAGTGTATATCACAACAGGAGATAATGTACTCCCCTAATCGCCTCAAATGAGCAAATTGTGGAGGGGTACATTTTCACCAGTACCTCGGAATCGAACCCGGGATCGCCGCACACACGGCGGACGCTCAACCACTGATTCACGTGTGATTATGACATGAGATGTTTATGTAATATGGCAGTGCTTGTATTCATTTGAATACTTAATTCAAGAAATACGTCTTGCCTCATCATGTTCAAGAAGCAATTGGGATTTCCTTGCCAGGAAACTCAACTTTTTTTAGAACATGACAAACGCGAGAACAATTCCCAACATTTTTTAAAAATCATTCTACAATAACTAGTCAGATAGGGTGAGAAAACAATTTGAGATGACTCACGGCTACACATTCACCAAACGCCGGAAAATGCGGATTTCCTTGACGAAAAGGACGCCACAACCGTAATAGTAAAAGAAAAAAATATGACTGGCCTTGGCATCAGTAATAAGAACCCGGTTCCGTCACATCCCACTCAATATTTCCCTACATTTTCCAAATTCGGATAAACTAGACTAGTAATGAATGACTACAAAAAGCGTTTAAAAAAAGGGAGCTGTACCAGAGGTACGGCCGCATCGTATGATCTGTCGTTGTGCCCGTGCAAGTACGTTGTCGGTATAAATTTGGGAGAGTTTAAAGGTCACGGTAATCTTGTCAAGTATTCCCGGACTTCCATTATTACCCTTTAAGACCAATCTCTCGTCCCATTGAATATTGACTTACTTTTCATCGTCTTCTATATTTATTTTTTGGGGCGTTCATTTTACTTGGTCATAATTTGTCGCTAACCAATGACGCCACTTACGTTTAATCAAGATTTCGGATTCTACCTTCGTACCCACGAATATAGACGTATCATACGTCAAAAAATGCCGGTGAGTTAGACAGTACGGTTAAAAGGGCGACATTCAAAAACGATTTCACTATTTCGGTCCCCACGTATTGAGTTCAGAAGGTAGCGTCGATGACTGTATCCCGTCATCACCCATCCCATCACCTGTCAACCGCAAAATATGTCACCTGTCCCGTATCCATTTGTCAATTGTCACTACACCCCCCCACCCCCATTCTTCCCTCCATCCGTCCAACTGTGTATACTATTCGTCAATCGTTCAATTTGCGCATCTCGCATTTCCGACCGATTTTTAGCTCTGGCATTGCGTTGTTGAACACAAGTGTTAGCTTATAAAGCTCAGCTGTCGGATCACAGAACACAATACGCGAATCCGGAAATTCAACTCGGTTTACTAGAATTTCGATTTTTATATTGTTTATGGGCGCTTACCAATGTATTTTCGCCACAATGTCCCCAAAGACCTGGCAATTTTTCCTAGTCTTGACTTCAGACCTAGGTGGGGATATTTATCGAGTATCTGACTAGGTACAGACACGGGACCAACGGCTTTACTTCCATTCTGATAGACGGCGCGCATACGATTTTCTCTCATTCCTCGGTCGGGATTTAAACCCGCGATCACCGATACAGCAATCCGTCGCGCTAACCACTACACTACACGGCAACAACACTCATCTAGTTCCCCAATTGCAGTCCACCCCGATTTGGTGGATAGCCAAATTAAGATCAGTCCATCCTCAACCACCCGGGCACAGGCCCAAATATAGCGGAAAAACTTGTTCGTTAGCAGCTGGGCACCACGCCAACCAGCGCTCTGAAGCCACCAACTAACCACAACGCGGGCCGGAAAACAAAGTTGTCCTCCCCCCGGGCACTCAAGAGTGAACCGCCTACCTTCCCCCCACTTCACCAACTGGCGCAACAACTAGGTTAACAGTGCTTCGTCCACATAGAGTTCATCACCACAAACACGTTTCCCATATATACATATATCGGCAGATATGTCGGACGCCTTTTTTTATAATTTTTTCCGCCGCCGCTACACGCTTGTTTTTACGGTTCGGTCGCCAGAGGTCGCTCTCCAACTCTGTTGCTAGGTAGGCGCCCCAGCTCTCCCACCCACTCACCACCACCACCTTGCCACGCATGCTGGCCATGAGGAAATCAGCTGTGATGGTTTGATGATTTTTTGGCGAATTTATGGCCTAACTGGCAGGCCATCCGCTCGTTTAAACTGGGCTGGATGTTGCTGACTCATGTTGTTCGGCAGGTCGAGTAAAGGAAATGTCGATATTTCCCCACATTGTAGGATAAGTAAGACGGGAAGAAATGTTCGCCTATTACGGAAATAATGTCACCGTTTCTCGACTCATTTCGTCGAACTGTCTCGAACTAGACCGACTATCTTATTCAATGAATTGGGTCATATTCATTCATTTCTACTCTAGAGCTGCAGTTCCAATAATTTCCACTTCGTTATTGTTGAGTACAAGTTACAACTTTTCTTTCCATGGAAATTAAAAAAACCCTCGTAAATTGTTTTTGAAATGACCCATATTTTCATCCCTTAAAATGACCCATATTTTGTAGTTTTCGGCCAAAATATAATTTTTTTTCGACAAATGTGTGTCTCATTTGTACGACCCGACTAACTCAGTGGATATTGCAACCGTCTGTGGTGCGGGCGGTCCCTGATTTGATTCCCAACGCAACATCTCGTTTATTCGATCCCGAGGTACTGGTAAAAATGTGCCCCTCACGTATGTCACATCAACATGAGGGGTATAATAAATAAATAAAATACACGAGAATAATGAATAAATAAAATTTCTTTGATTTAGTCTCCACAATTTTTTATTTTGATTCCATGTAAGATCAAGTGATAAAGTTTGTCGAAAACCCTTTGAAGTCGAAATGGAAGCGACCGGCAATGGTAGAGGGGTTGTTGAAGAGGGAAAGATTCCAACGCCGGGATCCCGCATTGAAATCCTGAAGGAAAATAATGGGACCGTGTGGCGGAGAGAGAGAGTGGGGATGCCAAACCGGAGAAAGTGCAGTAAACGGGCAATGATGCCAGATACGAAATCCTCACACCCAAAGATATAACCATGATTTTGTTTAAACCACCTCGGAGTCATTCGTTTGTCACATGCTAGCTAAGAATGCTTTAAACGTTAACACGAACAAATAATTAAAATTTTAATTGCACGATTAAATATGCTCAAAAAGTATAGTACTGCCCAGGCCAACTATATTGGTAATTACAGAATTAAATGAACGTATGACGTTCTACTTTAGAATTTGGTTCGAAAAATTATATTTGCGACTTGCTTAAGTGGATATTTAACTATTTAAAAATTAAATACCAGATAACCGAAGTTTCTCGAGCATAAATATAAGTTCACTGAACACAAAGAGAGGTTTTAAAAATAATTATGACCATTCAGGTTGAGAAACACTGGGAGCATTCAATTCTTTGGCTATAAAACCTTGCTATGACAACTACAGTACGAGTGGCATTGGCTTGGGTTGGGAACAGAGAAAGGCGTGAGATGGGGGTGGTAGTGGCGGGGGCTGTTCGGTCAATGACAGGAGCATTAAAATCTCCCCTCCTCCGCTATTGATTTTTGCAATCGTTAGTTGCAATGATGACTGATTCGAAGCCGCTGCTAAGGCGATCAGTGCGCCCTCTACCAACTCTTTCCCGCAACAGAAAGGGCGAAACTAGATGTGCTGGAACCGCGAGCAGAAAAAACGCGCGTTGGACCAATACACTAGTGAACGCGGGTTCAATTCCCGGTCGAGACCTTCGGAATTTTTCGAACGCGCAATAGTAGTAAAGCCGTGGAACCAGTGCAAAAAAAAAATGTTCTCACTATGGGAGGTTTTGAAATGGAAAAACGTTGGCAAATCTCCTTAATTAATTAATAAAACGATGTGCTGGATTCATCCATAATAGGACAAAATAATGACATTGAGTTAGAAAACGGCTTCAAAACAAATCAAGTGGGCATCATTTGAAACGCTGATATGAAACTCACATACTGTCAAGACGACACGAGGGGTACATAATCTCCTGTAGTGATATTCACTAGTGATCAGGAATAAAATAAAAAAATTAAACATCAAAAATGTCAATCGCTGATTATCATGAACCGCACGAGTTGCGTTCAATTCCGGTCAAGAAAATTTATTTCACAAATCTTGAGTTATCCAATTTTAATTAAGTACTTAAATATTACAAAGGTTGCTTTGAAACCGTAACAGGGAGATAACTTTTCCGTGCTGAAGCGGGAACGCCAGCAAAAAAGACCTTGCCTTTGATTTGACCGTGGCACATTAAGCGCCATCTACTGACAATTGACAAAAGTAGACATGTTATTGAGTTGTCCCCCCCCCATGCATGTAAGAAATGAGCGCGCGTGTGGTGCAGAAATTGCCGTCGGCTCATTGCTTTCCTCTCTGAGAGCAAGTTTTATTCGCGGTTGAATAATCGAGCAGGCAAAAGTTTATTTTTCTCCTTGTTGGGCCTAGACCAACTCCTTCGGCTCTTGCTACATTGTAACAACTTTAGATAGGTAGAAAAAGAACAGTGTGGGGTAAATAAAAAAACGCTACCCTTGACTGCTTGCGATAAACCGGTTAAATTTTCAATCAACTCGCAAGAAATTTTATGTTGAAATCGAACGAGGAATTTTATAGGTTGGTATTCTTTTCTAGGTCGGTAGAAATAAACTTTTTTTCTACAGAAAAATAGCTTATCTACAAAATATGATATGGTAACCGTACTACCGTATTTTGTTGATTTTTATTCATGTTTATATTTTATATTTTATTTATTTATTTGGATTTTGTTCCATACACAAAATTTAGACAAAAGATTAAAGTAAAGAAACTAAAGATTATTGATCCCGACAAAGAAGATAGACTTATCAAGTAATAAGTAATCGTTTAAGTCACATGAAGTCGGGAGGTCTCGATCGGGAATTGAATCTGCGTCAGGGGCAACGTAGTTAAACACGTTAAAAACTACACCAATTTGAACCTATTTTGTGCACTATCATGACCGAGCCCTAAATCACGGGTCCATTGGCGGACAATATGGCATTAACTGAGGGTGGTGGTGGGGAGGGGGGAGTTAATGATGATGATGATGACATTTTTTTGTGGTCGTAATGAGTGGTCGGTACGCCGAAACTCGTTACCTCTTTCAAACCGACATCGTCAGCTAAACGCAACAAAAGACTCGATTCGCTTTTTTGATGGCGGACGACTGGCCACATAAGAACTTGAAGCTTCTCTTCAGCAGAAAAAGGTGTCCCAAAACGCGAGCGCGTGAATTCAAATACAAAGAAAAAGTAGGACAGCGACGCGAGCAACGAGGCATTGTGACACATTTGTCACGCGTAATTTGAGGTCACCCACATCGGGTCCATAATTGTAGCGCCAAACCCCCTCTCCTTCTTTCCGTGCTTTGGAAAACACACAAATACATCCAATATAATGTTGCGTATTACAACAAAACGAAGAAACCACAATCCATAGTAGCACAAAATTATGAGTAAGCAATGAACAGACTATCCTATGTAATAAAACATAGTTTCCGCCATTTTGTGTGCACAAAATCCTGAATGCGCAGCTGCAACGCCTCTGTGACGCGAATGCCACGCAGTGACGTCAATAGAGTAGCAATATTCGAATGAAGCCTGTGAAAGT
>JAUJYS010002991.1:0-13789 GCA_033995665.1 Melogona broelemanni | reverse complement strand
GCGAGACTGACTTGCCTTAAAAAAATATAACATTAGGTGACAAATCACGTGAGACTGACCGCAAAGTATACTTACCACATTGACTACTTATCATATCAGTCTCATGTGATTTGTCACTTCATGTTATATTTTTTTTAAGGCAAGTCAGTCTCGCCTGTAAATTCCGGTCTTTCGAGAACCGCTCTTCGCTTCGCTCGCGCGCTCCCTGTCCGCTTCGTTGTGCCCGTAAACTGAACATCAACCGAGTTTTAATTATATTCCTATTGCTATTGGCGTGTAAGTCATATTAAAGCGTGTAACCCAAACAGGTATTTGTTGAAAAAATCTAAATAATTATTTCCTGTACATGCATGTACCTGGTTGTCTAGCTTTTTATAATTTCGGATAAGCGCGCGCCCTCTAGTGAAAAAGTTACGCAACAGACCGGTCATGTTTTCTGATAATTTAACGAAGCGTGTGAAGAGCGTGACAAGCAAATCGTTTTGTTGTTCGTTAAGCACGCTTCAAGGAGGCCCAACCGTTCGGCGGAATGCCTCTGTTTGCTCATTTGCAAAATTTTGGAAACTTATTTACGGCTTCTCCGAATAAACTGGATCCGCATTCCGCCAAGCTTAACACGTCCAAACAATGTCCCACATGCAAATGAGGAGCAGACACTGGATTAACACTTGCGACTTTATCTATGTAGATCTATGGCAAGAATACAGTATGGGCCAAAACAAATGGCACCAAAAATAAATTATACCTAATCTTCGCGAAATGTTCACCGATTCTCATAAAACTTGGTATAGATGTTCATCAAGACCTTATTTTCAAACATTTCTAGCCTAGATGGCGCAGAAAAAAATTACGCTGACAGGGGGCGCTGCACTGCGCTTCCGCTCTTGTGTTCCTGCGCCGCTAAACAAATTTCTCATCCATAGATGGCTGTTAAAATGAATGCATTCACACTTTTTAATAAAATTCAAATTCAACAATATTTCATGTACACTTGCACAAAAAGCATCAGAATGATAGTCTTTCGCACAAAATCTCGTTGAAATTGATAACTTTGCGGTCAGCTTTCCCCGGTTTAAAATCAACTGCTCAAATTACGCTACTCAGCTTTCTTCAGCGCAGGCACTCTTGTCGGCTGTTTTCATACGTTTCTTATCGTCTCTATTCAAATTCTGGATTGTTTATTCTCCGGAATTTTGTAAGAACAGCTTAGGACAGTAATTTTATGGTTTCCGTAAAAATTGTATCATAATCTTCTGTCATTGCTATTTTCAATGAAGATGTCGGCGCCGTGCAAGTATAGCCAGCGCAATGCAGCGCCCCCTGTGCGCGTAATTTTTTCTGCGCCATTTATGCGGGAAAAGTTTGAAATCAAGGTATTGATACATCGCTACCAAACTTTAAGAGAATCGGTGAACATATTTTGTAAAGGTTTGCTCTGTTTTTGCCTTATGGTTGTGAGCCTCGCCAGCTCTCGTCGTCTTTCATATCTGGTCCTGTCCTGGATTTCGTGTTCTCTTTTATATACCTGACAAGGCGACACTTTATTTGTCGTATTGCCTAATAATAATAATTGCCTGATAGGTTTATGTAGAATTCGTATTGGAACAATAGATCTATCAAAATTAATAAAGTTGTAGACGCATCCGCTAGGGCGCTAGAATCGCAAAGATTCAAAATAAGGAGCGCGAAACGTGTTTCCCTCAACGCTTTTTGACGTCCCAAAATAATACAGTATGTGTTTCTATTCGCGATAGGCATTTGAGAAAAAATTATTATTTTTGCTCATGTTTGCTCTTTAGATATGAGACCAAAACGACCGTAAAGGTTGGAAACTGTTTTAAATATTATCTAATTTTTTTTTGATAAAATGATCACATTATGAGCTATGAATCGTGAAATGGCTCCCCAAAAAATCGATTGATATTTTATTTCGAACCATTTTGGTATGCGTGTGTTTTGAAAATATCATTCCTAGCAGCTCGGTTCTTCCACCTGGATATATATATATTAATTTCACAACGCTCACCATACCAAAGATCTTCGAAAAAAAGGCAATAGGTTGACTTTTTTTTTTTGGTTTGCGAGTCCGCACCGGGAATCGAACCCGGGTTCTACGTCACGATTCGACATTCCTATGTCGCGCCCACCTTTTCTCAGAAAGTTACTCAATGGATACATTTTTTTTACCAGAAAGTTACGCAAATTGCAATTTTCCCCCTGGAAAGTTACCGAATAATATAGCTTTTTTCCCCAGATAGAAACCCAGTTTATTGTGTTTTCCCCAGAAATTTATCCAATTGATAGTTTTTCCCCGAGAAAGTTTCCCAATGGATAATGGCTTATAGGTCATGCTGTAAAATCGTCACCAACCGAATGACGATGACAGCCGCCTATCGACATCAGGGTGATTACTTTTTGATAGACCCTCGCCTTTTGCAAGTGACTTACGAGACGCGCAACGCAATGTGGCTAGCTAGAGATAGGCGCAGCAACACTGTCACATGTCAGGTAATTTGTCTGAAGCGTTTTTGCGGACATGACTATGATATACGGCCATATAACGGCCTATTTATTGCCCATTTTTGCTACAATGAAAAATTGTTATCGGCAATTTGATGGCGGCGAATATTATTTCAGTGAATATTTGTTAGAGATACTGTCATGGAAAAGGGATATCTTAAATGCTGGGTAATAATATGGCAATATGCCAACGATCTACATGTACAGGTAGATGCAGAAGTCCAAAGAAGTAAAGTGAATTGAACGATATGCCGGATAGCACCTGTACAAAAATCGTTGGTATATCTTGTTTATTGCAAAAATTATTAAAGTTCGATGAGGAAAAAGCCGAATGTGAGAGAGTAATCCGTCAGGGAGGTCTCAATAGTATAGTGGTGTGCGTACTCGCCTACTATCCGCGTGATCGCGTTTCGATCCCAACCGATACCTCCCGAATTTTTCAAGCGAGAAAAATACCTTCCTTCGGAATGGAAGTAGAGCCGTGAGACCCGTGCCTGTACGTTGTCAGGTACACGTTAAAGATCCCTACCTAGGTCATAAACCTAGACTAGGCCAAATTCCAAATTACCAGGTCGCTTCGTGGGGGGGTTGGTAAACCTTCTGAACAAAAAGTACAATACCCTATATTCCCGCATATACCCACATATTGCCATGATGCTACGGCGCGGCAATTACCCAATCTAAATCCAAGTTCTGTAATTCATGTTTATGAGGGTTAATGTTGTGTGATGACATGTTTATCGTGCGGCCGATAATGCTTCCGAATACGGTGCGGACAGTCACAAGTTCCATTCTCGAGAGAAGCTCTCGTTTATAATACGAGTGAAAACACGGAATTCCGCAGTGACAGAGTGACCTTGTGCGGCGCTCAGTTAAGGTCCTTCGCTAATTATTCCAATATTTTTCCCTCTGGCTTTCAGCAAACTTTCCCATTCATTAAACACTACCGTTATCTCTTTCTCTTTGATCTACGGACATGAGCCATATCGAGGTTACCATCATATGCCACAGTAATTAGAATGGCAAAGATATATTACGAGTAGAACAATGATGAGCATATTTGAAATTTCCGCTATACTCATTGATTGGGCTGATATTGGTAAAATTATGTGCACTGTAACTATCATTCTTAGACCAGATAACCCATTTGTATTTGCTTTTTGCTTTTCAATCCATTGTACGCGTTTATTTGCCCTTTTCCAATTACCGCAAACAATATTGGGCTGATGTTTCCTTTACGGGCAAAATGGAACGGAAAATACGGTCGATAGGGAGCGGAAAGGGAGCGGACAGGGAGCGCGCGCAGCGAGTGAGCGTACGCGAAAGATCGGATTTTCTGAATTCTAAATTGGTTCACGGTAGCAAATTTAGAATTCAGAAAATCCGGTCTTTCGCGTACCGCTTCTCGCTCGCTGCGCGCTCCCTGTCCGCTCCCTGTCGACCGTATTTTCCGGTCCATTTTGCCCGTAAAGGAAACATCAGCCTAGAAAAGTAACCAAAAAAAAAACACGCATGACAAGTCACGGTATCGTCGACGCGATAACCTTTGCTTCGGGTGTCCATTTCTAATGACGCGCATAAAAAATACATCGCCTTTGGTATAATATTTTGCCCATGAGCAGATATATAGCCACGAGAAAAAAAAAATCACACATCGGACATGAAAATGGAAGCGTCACGAAAGACTACATTCAAAGCCTATAGAGCAACACATGCAGTGTAATAGAGTGACGTTGCGAGTGTAGGCCGCGTGGTCGCCAACAAGAGCAGACATGGTTTTTTCATGTTATTTTGATGCGGACATGGCGATGGCGTGGGACGACTCGGGACCACCAGAGACCTCGGCCAACAATTTGAAAAACCGATTGGCTGGGTAGAACCAAGCAGCCAAGAACGAAGCATTTTTTTAAATGATGTTGGTGTATAAAATACACGCAGAGACAGATGTAG
The DNA here is from genome assembly GCA_033995665.1 of Melogona broelemanni. Classification (NCBI taxonomy): domain Eukaryota; kingdom Metazoa; phylum Arthropoda; class Diplopoda; order Chordeumatida; family Chordeumatidae; genus Melogona; species Melogona broelemanni. The sequence goes on along the minus strand of JAUJYS010002991.1, from coordinate 9,319 downwards.
AATTAATTGAGAAAAACTGATTAAACGTAAATAAAATCGGTGATTTTAATGTCCGATAGTAAAGACACTTTTAATCCGTCAATACTGTACCTGACGGATTAAAAGTGTCTTTACTATCGGATTTTAAAATCACTGATTTTATTTACGTTTAATCAGTTTTTCTCAATTGAAGCATTTTTTGTTTGAGCGCGCTCGTATTTTGCATAAAAGATGAAGGGTCCGTGACCAAGGATAAAAACGGCAACAGTTGTAATCTTCTATGTTTTTACATACGGCTCCTGCGAACATTCCTTCATTGCTCGTATTTTGATTTGGGTTCAAACTTCGGACCTTCGGGAGCACAGACGCCGTTCTAAAATACAGATGGCATTGCCAAAAAGAAAACGCACCCCCTCTCTAGAAAATTTATAATTTCCTATTTTAGATCACCGTAAACCATTCGATTGGTGTAAGATAGGTAATGGTAGACCATATCAGGGTTGAAACTGAAACCTAAAGATCATTTTCTCTAACTTTAAACATCGAAATTATCCCTGGGTTTTCCTGGCCAAAATAAAAATTTTCCCCGACATTGTTTTTTTAAACAAGTAATAGTCTCCAAACATTTTCCTTAACCAAAAGATGTGGGTCCTGTCGGTTTAATATTTCCTTAAAAACGAGTAACAAGTAACACATAAAAAATAGAAAAGGATGCCATTGCACGATTTTTTTTTAATTGTAGCACACAAAAAATACAAAAAGATCAAAAATTAAGGACGACGATATGGGGTTGTCCTATTTTAACTTTCCCCATATTTGTGTTCTCGAATGAAAATTCGCCCGTCCCTTGAAGGCACAGTTGCCCCAACCTTCAACTCACTTCCAAATTTCCCAAATAACTTTAAGCGCGCTTACAGATTGACACATCCTATTAAACAGATGGTCTTATGAGGATTAACGTAGTAGCTACATCGAAAGTCTGAAGAAATATTATTATTACATTTTTTGGACGGCGGCAAAAAAAAACATATTTTCTTGATAAGTGTCGCCTGAACCGTAAACCCGTTTCGCGTCACCTCGCACGACGCCCATGCAAGTGTATGGCAGCGTAGATATACGGAAAAAGGAAATGATAAATACTCGCGCTCGACTGAAGCCAGAGTCGTCAGCGTCGCTGCGTTCGAGCTACGAAACAAATCCGCAGTCGCCGACTGGGTTAATTCGCCCCCAACACCAGAGTTGGGTTCGTTCCAGTTCCCGTTCCTCATAAGAAAAAAGAACCAGTTCTAGTTCCTAAATCAATTAATAGAAAACTAACCGCTCCTAAATACATTGAAAAAAAACTAACTGTTCCCAGAGAAATTGAAAATAAATAACCGTTCTTAGCGTAAAGGGAAAAAAAACGTTCCCAGTTCCTTTTCAAAAGAAGCCTGGAACTTTTCCGTTCCTTTTCTGGACCATCGATTAAAAAACAAAAACAAAAAAACCGAAAATATCACTTTCCAAAAACGGATGGAAATGCATATTGTATCTAAAACACCATTTAACCCTAAAACACCATAAGTAAATGGATAAGTAATGGACCCCGACCCTCGATCCCCCGACACCTGATGACTCCAGGGAGCAGAAGCCCCCTTAGTTTTCTCGGCAGAATAAAAAGGTGTTTTGCCATTGCCTTCCCCCGCGCAGTGCCACGAACCAATCAAACGATCGACTATAGCGGGAATCGAACCCAGATCCGCTGGTTAGCAAGCGAGCACGCTCACCTCTCAGCCAGATCGGATGTACTCAAAAGATCTACATACAGTAAAAGGAACTACCGTTTCAATTCCGGAAAAAATAACGAAACCGCTCCAAGAGGATTCCTAGGAAAAAGTAACCTAGGCGTTTAGCTTCTCAAAGCTCCTCAAACTCTGAACCCGTTCCTAGGAACGGAACTTTTCCGATCCGTTTCTACCCAGAACTGCCCGACACCACATAGTCGGGTCGACGACAGCGACATTTCATCCGACCCACGTATACAGAAAACTGCTGAAGGAAATTCCTGTTAGTCCGAAAAAAAAAAAAAAAAGACGGAGGGAGTCGTTTGTACTGGTAGTACGATTCGTGTGACGTCACGCGCACACTAATACGCCTACGCATTCGAATTGGGGACAAGACGATTCCTCAACTTTGAATTTGCACACCCCATCCGCTTCGCATTGAGAAAGCAATATACTGGGGGGTCGTTAGCCTACTGGCAGCATCTTACAAGCGTGACGTCACACTGTCCGCTCTGACGTCACTGAGACTGGTCATAACGAGCTCTAATTTAGTTGGACCACAGAAAAACCAAATCAACATACATCCTGACGATGCAAACGAAATTGCTATTAGATGAAAAACAACTTTGCAATAATCTATAGCCTCGTTTCCCAAACTGTGTTCCACGGAGGCCTTGGGGCTCCGCGGCCACTTTTGGAAATAAAATAAATAATAAAACGCCATTGAAAGGTAGGAAATGAACATAGAAACGCCACTAACTTGTATAAAATGGGACTCCGCCATTAAAATTGATAGTCTGTAGGAGCTTCGCCATTGAAAAAAAGGGCTCCGCGTGCCAAAATGTTTGGGAAACACTGATCTATAAATTGACTGGTATGGTTGAGTAACAGATTTTTTTATTCGCTGAAGTGGATATTACAACAGGATACCTCTAATCGCCTCGAAAGAACATTAATGGAGGGGCATATTTTCACCAGTATTCCAGGATCGAATAAACGAGAGAGCTTGCGCCGGGAATCGAACCCGGGACCGCCCACACCGCAGTCGGTAGCAATACCGACTGGGCTAGAGTTGGAGAAGCCGTGTGGCGTTGTGGCTGGCATGCTGGATCAATACACGGGTTCGATTCCCGATCACGACCGATAAATCCCTTAGCAGTTCAAATAAGAGCACAAAGAGCCCTTTACTTTTGGTCTAGTGAATAGCTTCTTAGCCAGTTACACATCATGGATCCTCCTAATATGCTCGTATAAGATGGTGTCTTAGGTATCATTTAACCTTTTTTAATAGTTATAAGTCTGTTATCAAGTTCATAAAAAATGACGATCATTATTTGTTCCCCGACACATCAAAGACGTGGGATGGTACGCGAAAATTACACATGAATTTAATATAGAATCAGATATTCTTTAGCGTTTTATCTGTATCCAGATCGCGATTATGACACGCAAGTTTGATACTAGTCTAGGCCCAGTTTATTAAGAAGTACAGTATGGAGAAGCTGTGCGTGCCGAAACAGGCGCTGCCCCTGAACTTGGGCAAACAGGCACAGCAGCCGTGCCAGTAGGTTTTGCCGCTGAACCTACAGGGGTGAACGCATCAAATGCTGGCAGCTGACCGAGAGTAAAATCAAATAGAATCGGCACAATTTCAGTGCAACTAATTGAATAATTATATGAGCTATATTGAATAATTATATGGCGCCATCTTGCAGTAATAAACGCAAATTGACATTGTCACAGGGAATCAAAGGAATGATCATGTTACCAAAGGGGGAGAGCGCAAGATTGGTAAACGAAACACGGTAATAACGTAAACACAGAATACAAATATGCAACACACAAAATATGTAAACAGGTTAAGCCAAATTTTTTCGAAATATATTTTTTGAGATGTCGCGTGGCTTAGTGGTTAGCGTGCTTGCCTACAATTCCCGTGATCGTGAGTTCAATTCCCGACCGACACCACCAGAATTTCTCGGGCGAGAGAAATGTATATATTTTTTATTTTTTTTAACCACCGTAGTGCTAATCACTACAGGATTACTGCACCCTCGTGTCGCTATGGCGATATGTGAGGGAATGTTCAGCTTCTAGTGACCCCGCATACCAAAGATATTCGAAATAAAATTTCGATTGGTATATTGTAACAACACCTTGCCGTTCCAAAAAGAATGGGAGTGACAAGGACAGACAGGTTTGAGTGATATTTTTTAATAAGGTGTTATTCCTTACCTGTAAGGCTTCGCCGACTTTCATGACTGCAGTCTTGGTTTTGATCGACGGCTTCTTGTCCGCGGAGGGTGTCCGGAAGGAGGCGAAAGAGGCGACCCGTAGGAAGCGCTTCCGTTTGCTGGCCAAGGTCCGGTTGGCCGAGGCCACAGACAGGCACGACAGATTCAAACGCTGATCGGTCTCTCCGGTGCCGTTACAGGCGCTGTTGGTCAGCTTACGTTTCCGCTGCGGGACGACGAACGACAGCGAAGGGAAGAAATGGTGAAAAGATGACGAAAAAAAATTAGAATAGACAATCGACACCACCGAAGCATAATGCAAGACATTCTGAGTTTCGGCGGTTTTGCAAAAGCGCAGATTCTTATTTCATACTTGATATCTTGGGCATTTTGGGCTATTTTGCGCGCTTTGTTAAGTAGGCTTTCCAACCTATTTGTCTTTTTAACTGTAACTGATGGAATAGAATTGAATTATAATTTTTTACTTTAACTGATAATTGTAATTACTTTACAATTGGAAATTTAAAATAAATGAAAGTGTATAAGTCAGTTATTCTAAATCTCACATTTAATTAAATAGCACTATCAACTTTCAAAACGTTCAATGGGTTTAGTTTGTTGGTGACTAAATAAAAAAAACTTTTTTTATTTCACGGGCATTTTTCATTTTATTCATCAACAAAGAAGGCAATCACAGCCGAAAAGCTCGTGTATTTGTTTCATCTGTACGGTTTTTCTCAATTAATACTACATCTGTTTCGGCGTGTATTTTCTTTTTTTGGAAACCACCATCGTTGAAATTTTAACCAGTACACGTTTCATAACACGAAACGGTAATATGTGTTAAAATATATGTGCGAATAATACAACCGTACAACAAATAAATAAAAAATAAGTAAAACAAAAGGCAGATTTTGAACTATAAACTATGTATCCAGAGATACACAGCCAATTTTCCACGTATTTTATCCAATAACCTGCAATATAATTTTCCCGCAAGAGTGGGGGCTAAGAGTGCGCCAAAATTCAAGGCGAGCGATCGTCGCGAATCATTTTAGTAACGCACCGCGAATCGAGTGGAATCTGCGTCCGGGTTAATTAATATTCCGCGAGAGTATAGGACGACCGTCAAGGAGAGTCACTTGGGTTGATGCGGATTGGTCGTGAACGCCGAGACAATCGGTACAAGGAACGAGATTGACAAGGCAGCAGAACATCCCTGGACTGACCAAATTTTAAACACCCAACAATTCGAATTTGTTTCTGTTCTGGTAGAGGCGATAGTCCAGCAACGAAGCACGAAACACACACAGCTCAGTCAACAATCTAAAAACCGAATCTCTCTGCACACCGAGTTTCAAAAAGAGTTGTTTCTCACGGTTCTGTAACGTCCGAAAAATCACGCGAGTACGATTGAAAATTCATGGTCGAGACTTATTTCCGAGTTACACGGGAAAAACCGATTATCATTCTCTTAGGTCAATGGTAAAAGTGACGGTAAAATGGTGGTGGACAATTTCACGCCGTTCATTCGCGACTGTAGAGCGGGGAGAAAAAAATAATTGGCACCGTGGAGATTACACGTTTGAAGACGATATGACCGTAACCAGCAACAGCCGAGCCCCTTATATAGACAAGACGAGTGATGCGAGGGATGATTGCACTTGAGAGCCTTGGTGCGAGGAACGAAGAGAAACGCGGGATCGACTTGCTTACACCAGAACACGTGCTAGCGAATGATCCGGCTACGTAGCTTGTACCCAGACGTCGCCGGGCGGCGTAAAATCCACGCGATTCGAATTCGAGTCACTGCGCAGGCGCGCGCGGGCGGAAAAAAGGATATCGCGCGTCGCGAGCGCCCTCTGTCCCTGGCATCGTCCACGGAGCGACGGAGCGGCGCGTGGGAGTGTCAATATGCGGCTAGGCGGGCGCGTGTCTGTAGGAAGAAAAAGGAACGCGGTTGCCAGGGTTACACGAAAAGAGCGTGCGCGGCGCCGCGGATGGCAGCTACAGCAAGTGAGCGGCAAGGTGGGTGGATATTCCGCCATTTTGCTTGTTCCGGCTCGGACGTGGCCGCTTATTTGTAGGTCTTAACTCTTGGACTAGATAAAATTGTTTGGCGACAGATTCTTTTTTATTATTATTTCAAGACAGCGACCGAGAGGGGGATACACCATTTTTTTATTGATATTCTTATGATTGTTATGGTACATTGTTGACATCATTGTCACATTGTACTTTCTACACTTTAAAAATATTAGTAAATTAATTTTGCCTTGCCGATACATAAATTAAAAATGATCAGGTACGCTTGTTCAACATACAAGACAAAATGTATTATACATGTAGTTGTACATATAGACGTATTATAACCATTAATGGTGTATAATGTGAGTGTGCCAATCGTATACGTGCGTATACCGTGCTTCATATTCAGAATTTACTGTTATATTTAGAAAGGTACTACATATTCAGAATTTAAATGAACTACTGAGCTACATTGTAGGTTTCAATCTTTCAATTTCTACTTCCCCAGGTTGTTAATAAATTGAAAGTATTTCAGAGTCTCAAAGGCAAAGCCTCCTGAAATAGGACATCCAAATCTGTGCACTAAACTGGGCTTTTGACACCTGCGATATGCAATGTAGGCTGACCACCGCGCCACAATACTCCCGCCCGTGCCCGTACCAGCTCAGTTCAAATCGTAGTGAAAATAACTATAGGATATTCCCCTACACTATGTACCCTTCTAATCCCCTCTAGAGTATTTTATGGAGGGCCACATTTATATTTTTTACCTAATGTTTAACTAATTCTAATAAAACCTTTTTTTTTCTTAATTCAGACAAAATTAAAACTCATTACGCGGTGGAATAAAACGCATTAACTGGAATTTTACTCACGAAGCATGAAGACGAAGTATTAGATGATGTCTTAGGAGCCGTTAAGGAATGTAATTAATGTTCCTTGACCATTCCATGATGGGCAATGAACTTAACCAGTTCCTTGACTATCCTCAATGGAGATATCCAGGAACTGTTCTCCTAATTGGATTAACCAAGTTTCGGTTTAACGATGACGCAACACTGCAGATAAATTCCTTCACAACCCTTATGCCCCAAAATAAGCAAAATAACGAAAAATATAATTGTTTATAATCATTATTACCGCCATTGGTGATGGGTATAGATTTTTGATCATACACTTTTGCGAGGAAAACATTTGACCTACACCACTATGGCTTTATCATCGCAATTTAACTAGTACAAATACAAATAATTAACTTTCCCGGCGCTGCACCGGACTTCGTCCCTCTCGTAATACAAATACACTCTGACAATCATCTCTTTTCTCAAAACAACAGTTTATCAATGTTAGTGTAAACTATCGGATTTTAAAATCGCTGATTTTATTTTATTTACATTTAATCAGTATTTCTCAATTAAAAGAAAAAAACTGACCCAGTCGGTGTTGCGGCCCGACTGCAGTGCGGGCGGTCCCGAGTTCGATTTCCGTCGCAGGCTTTCGTTTATTCTGTAATTACAACTGTAATTCGATATCCTGGGGTACTGGGGGAAAATGTGCCCCTCACCTATTTACACAGGAGGGGCACACGAGGGGCACAGAATCTCCTGTAGTGCTATTCACTACAATGATCAAGAATTTAAAAAAATAAAAAATATACTGCTAGATACTGCTAGTTCGTGTCGACAGTGTCTTTAAACTTTCTACGTTTCAAATGTTCGTAGTTGATGTAATTGAGAGTTTATGAAAAAAAGGTGACTTACACCACCGAGCATCGTCAATTTAACGGTGGCGCGTTCCTGTAATCCCGCTGCTGGGAAGCGTACCGCGGGTTCGATTCCCGGCACAGGCTCTCGTTTATTCGTTAGCCTGTGGTACTGGCGTCACCCCTGAGCTTCCATTAGGGAGTCCAGAGCTTAGTGGTGGATTCTGCCGTCTGGCTATTCCAGCTGCATCCCGAGGTTCGAGGGTGCAGTAATCCTGTAGTGCACTAGGCGCTACGGTGATTTAAAAAAAAAAATTGTTGCCGAAAAAACATCCCAAATGGTCAGGGATGCACCTGTAAACTTTGTTTGCTGCTCATTGAACGTATGCACGTGCAACTTATAACTGAATATTACCCAAAAATACGTTTTCTATTCAGGAAGGACAGTTGTACAAATCGTATATTTCACATTTATGAAATAGCACCTAGTTATTTTGAAAAGCATTAATAACCTTATTTGTTGTTTGTCATGGGTAGTTTGACTTTTGCGTACAAACGTATTTTGCTTACTAATAATGAGCACTTTATTGCATTTTGCACAACTAGACGTGTAAACCCTGCAATTTAAACTGATTTAGGGGTATACGTATGATAATAATGTTTAACAACATCAATAAATAGTTTTTTGAACCCTTTTCCCGGTTGTTGGTCAAACATTTTTAATTCGCTACCATAAATCGCTGCTACCAGTTATGATTTCTTCAATAGGGTTGTACGACCAAGCTGCTGTATTTTCCGTGTCATAAAGTAGCGTTGGACTTCCTCGTGATGATCTGGTGACTCGGAATCAAACGCCTCCAGTATAAATAAACATAGCGCGATGCGTTTAGAACCAGACTCATACTTACTTTGAAACATGTCTGTCACCACCACCATCAGCTGTTTTCTGTTCCTGGCGATCGCGTTTCTGCACTGCGAGCATAGTTTCGGAGCAAGACGAGCCCCACTCAAATATAATGTTCTTAATTCGTCGATCGTGCCGGAATTACAAAATTCGCCGGAGGGTCGTAAACTGCTGGTGCCTATTATTGCGTCACTCTTCTTTCTGAAGAACACGACACCACCACCAGCGGCTGCTCCCGCTGTGGCCACCGTCACCACTCCAGGCGTTCACCAAGGTAAATTTATCGTTAGAATTATTGAGCTGCTCCCTATATGGCACAACGCAGATCACGGCAGATGGGTGAAATGCGAGCATGCAGAAAATGGAAAATCTTGAAAAATCGCGCGCTTAAAAAAAGGTGCATTCAGAATTTCAGGATTAAGGTTCATTAAATTATCGTTCGAAATTTTTAAATTTTTTTTAAACCCCTAGAAAATCAATATAAAATTAAAAGCATGTACAACTTGTACATTATTTGGATTATCGGATGAAACTTAATATAATATTTTTTTCAAGTTATTAAATGTCAGCATAATATGCTTTAATCGAAAGAATATGAACGAAACACACAAAAAAGACGAGGTGCACATAATGAGAAATCGCCGAACCGGAACGATGAAGATGAACGAGATTGCAATGTAAATTTGCAAAATGTTAAAAGCACGTTAAT
>JAUJYS010002990.1:0-13790 GCA_033995665.1 Melogona broelemanni | reverse complement strand
CTCACATATCTCCTTAGAGACACGAGGGTGCAGTAGTCCTGTGGTGCACTAAGCGCTACGGTGACTTTAAAAAAAAAAAAAAAAAATGAACTTTGGCGTTCCTAAGTCCTTATTCAAAAATAAAACCTGGAGCTATTCCGTTCCTTCGATTAAAAAATATTTTTAAAAACATTTGAGGGAACTAATCTATAGGACAACGGACACAGACCAAAATATTTGGCTATTTCTCTTTAATGCTGCAAAAATGTTCCAAATACGATACACTTTTAAAAATTCTGGCCATAGAAAATTAAAGGTTATGGAAAAAGGAACTCTTTACACAGAAAAAGAACCCCCGTTCCAGTTCTTCAAAAAATGGAACCAGTTCCCGTTGAAATTCCTTAGATATTAAAAAGAATCAAGGCTTTCCTAAGTTCCTCAAAAAAGGAACCAGTTCCTAGGAACGGAACTTTTCCGTTCCGTTCCTACCCAATACTGCCGGTGGGCGAGCAGCGGAGCGGATGACCCACTGATCCAACGTCGTGGCTAACCGAACCGAAAATACGGGTTGGGTGGGTGGAAGATCGATGCGGGTTCCTGCCACCACCTCCTGGATCAGCTCACGCAAACTAAATGCGAGCAAATCAAATTAATTCTTGTATAATCCTGATCGAGCCTAATGGGCGGGCACAGAGACACTGTATTTTCCAGGCATTTGTTAACGTTTGGACAGCGATGTAGTTCCGCGAGATTGGACGTAATCGGCGGAAGCCGGGCAATTAGTATTTTAATCTGGTTGGGTTCCTCTGCTGACATTACCATAAATTTAATTTCCGTTACGCCGGTTAAAAAGGTAACGCTTCAACAGCCTTTTGGGAGCGCCATGGAGAGTATATTGAGTTCGGGTGATTGTATAGTCGTGAATCGTGGGCCATTTTGAAAAATTTAATTTCGTTTTAGCGCCTGCTGGTTTACAAATAAAATTCGCATTTTTCCAGTAAATTTTAAAGTGCTATAAAACGGTAAACTATTTCTAAAATTATGTCATGTTCTGCTGGATAGACATTATTTTATTGGCAAAATTGAGTTTGACGCTCGAATGCTGGTAAGCGCCTGCCAAAAATAAATCCAACAAAGAAAACAAATCTTGCAAACGGGATCAAGGCTACACACTTTTTGTTACTGGCTAATAACGTTGTTCTCTTGTTTTTTGTTTAGTGGTTTAATGTTCACAAAAAATTGTGATTACGTTCATGATTCAAATTTGGCATTTGTGGGAACTGATCTAAAGGATAAATGCCCGTTGTCGAACACAGATCAACATTTTTAACTGTAAAATTGTTCCGCTGTCGATTCTTGGTAAAATGGTATACCCAGAAAATTGAAATCTATGGCAAGAGGAGCATGGTTCACAGAAAAGGAACCTTTGTTCCAGTTCCTCAAAAAAATAAACTACACCGTTCTTAAGTTCTTCAAAAAAGGATCCGAAACTTTTCCGTTCCTGCCCAACCCTAGCAATTTTTACCTGTCATCAGCGGCCCAATGAGGCATAAACGACGGCATGCACTCTCCCGCTCACCGACAGTTATCACTGCCATCTCGCGCAACTTAGTATTTTCCCTTTTTTTCATATTTGAACGCTACAGCTCCACCGGGGGAAGCTAGACGTCAATCATGCCCCGGATAGTAGGTGTCCGTCCGGTGCACAGCACATATTTTGCGAACTTGCGTGTGTATCACAGCGGCTACTTGTGACAGGGGGAGGGGGGTGGAGTCGTAGCGGCTGACGAGAGCCAAGTAAAAATTCAGAAAGTCAGACTAGAAAAACATTTTTCCCGCGCGCATCTCCAGTGACTAATGGATAGCGGCCGCAGACCAAGAGTGCTCGATATGACGATGCTCGAGACGTGTTTCGAAGCTAGTGACGCCAGTAGGGCAAAAATGGAACGTGTTTCATCTGTCATTCATACGAAGATGGGCAGGGTTAACATAAGATACAATTACGCCCCAGGCCGACAGTGGATTTTGTACGAGAACTTGAATTATCCCCGAATATCACAAAATATTCATTAATTCGGTATAGCCTCAACAGAAACTAAACAGAATGACTGACTATGATCGGTATAACAAAGCAACAAAATATCCTTCGATAATTTAGCATTCTTGGATAAATTAAGTAGATGGTGAACCACGAATCAATGAATTATGGGTTGAAAACCGATTCAGTTTGCCTGCTGGGCATTAACTAATAATGAAATGGCGAGTGAATTTAAAGCTGAGCGGCTTACGATATCCACGTTCTCTGCAAAATATTTTATAGGTGAATTAATTATTTGCATTCACCATTCCGTACAAAATTAATATTTGATTCGACAAACTACTTGCAAAAAATCTTCTCATGGTTCCAATTATGCAAATATATATTTAATTAATTTTGTTATTTCAATTTTATGGAAATAAATTCCAATCGTACTTTTTAAAAATCATACACCTATATTTCCGTCCAACACTCATCCGAACAAAAATGGTAGTGCCCTGGGCTACAGCCCTGATTGTCACCCTTTAAAGGGAGCGCTGTTGACTAGCTTTACGATGCGTCGAATCCAACAAGGTGTGCCTTTCTATGGCGCCCCGTATGCCTTGATGCGTCTGACTAAATAAACAATGAGTGGCGGTTTTACTGTTTGGTAAGGCAGTAAATTGTTGATGCGGTTTTGTTCATACATTTTTTTCCATGCTGTTGTTGCTGGTTCCCATTTGCCGCATGCGTACAGTGGCGCCGTGCAAAAACGGTTACCCCCACCAATAACTATTGAATCAGACTCAAGATTTCAATGGTTAGAAAGTCTCAAGACTTCTTTTCAATAACTATATTACATGAAATGTGTGCTGCTCTCATTTGTTTCATGCATAATTGACGAAAAGCAGCTTCCGTACGAAATAGAAATTAGATAGGGGAGGGGGGGGGGGAGTAGACCAGCTACTGACGTCATGCCGTTGTTGCTAGGCAACGATAAAAGCGGTACCGACTGTTCCTCTGACGTTCGAGGCACAAAACCAGAGGCCCAAAATGCATAAGTCACTCCATCGCACACAGTGAAAGCATTAAGAACGCATCCAATCAAGTTTCATCATGCTTCTCCTCAATATTCATTTGGAACGACGAATAACCAGAAGCCAAAGAAATTAGGCAATTTTTTTAAGGACTAATTAATATTCAAACTTTATTCTCGTGTTTGACTACGCGAACGGACTGTTTGGTGCATAGCTTTTGTAGCACAAGATGAAATATAAAAATTCCACTCATCTAAACTACTTTTGGGGACATTTGCTTTGTGGGTATTAACTGGAATATACGGCGGATCCAAATTGGTCGAAAATATACTCCAGCAATGTTGAAGTTCCTAGCATGCATACGTGTAAGTACTGATCCTTAAGAGTTTCTGATATTCAGTACTTGAAAACGAACAAAAAATAAATCATCGTAATCTTTCACTTCTAGGCTTATAGAAATTGTAATTAGTGACCATTTTAATTATATTCGCATTCTAGATTTTCCCTTTTTGGGATCATGGTTACCATAAACCTCAAGAAAATCGTAGAAATTACAATGTATACCCAAGCTAGAAAAACGTAAGACTTCAACGCGTCTCCGTAATATAATCGAATTTCGACGTAATGAACGAGTAGTAGATTAATGTTATAAATAGAAGAAACCGAAATCGTAGTAGGCACCGTGGAAATTGGACAGATACCCTTGACTTGTTTAATTAAATTCTACATTTGTATTCGTACAGCTGAGCGAAAAACATATTGCTTGGCTCTCGGTTGATGACTTGAGATATTGTTACACGGTGCGCTCCATTACAAACGTATTTATTCGATCAATTTTTGCGGTTTTTCTTCCTATTCTCTCTTTTTAAATTCCTAAGCTCTTAACATGCCTGAGGCGTGCGCGATATCTCGTTCAGACGACTAGGGAGAATACAAAGGGAGGGGTAAAAACTGTTGTTTGCTTTAACATTTCTGTCCTTTTGTCAGCGGACGCTTGGCAGAGAAGAAAAAAAATATTGCCCACGTGCCTACGGGGGGTTTCATAAAAGAACATTCACGCAGCAAGCCGATCGAAATGTTTAAACAGCACGACGCAGCGTTCTAGTTCGAGCCTTATCTTATTAAACGAATACCGCGATACAATGGATGGATTAGACTTGGCTAGAGGATACGAAACTGTAAACTGTCTTCGCCTTGGTGCCGGAATCAAGGGCCGGTCACATTATATACAATACAAGAAACCACAAAACACATGGATTTATTACGAGCTGCGCACATACAAAAATGAAGTATTATAAAGTAAAAAAAATGTTTGGCATTTTATTCATGACAAAGGATGCGTGGTCTCATGAAAAATCTGTAGAAAGTTTAATAAATATGGCAATATATGAGGGGCACATTCCAGTACCCTAGTATCAAATAAACTAAAGCCTGCGCCGGGAATTGAACCCGGGACCGTCCGCTAAGTCTACTGAGCGGATGGTCGACCGACCCCTAACTTTTTACAGGGTATAAACTTGCATAGCATTCAATTTCAGAAAGCACCCCAAATAATCAGGCACTATTTCTTCCGAAGATCATCATCGTTTAAATAATTGATAAATAATAATATAGCCAATTGTGCGGATATTAAGACGGCCCTGGCTATGACGTCACGCATACGCTTTCTCTCTTTCATTGGGGGTAGACACGGTCTAGTGTAGACGTAGGCAATACATCTATATAGACAGCATTCGCCTCTCTAATGCAATCCAAATTGATGCCACCTAAGTAAGCCGCAACATCGCAGGAGGCGACAGAACCTCTTGACAAATGAATCTAAGAGAAGTGAAGCATTAGGATAAGCTTAGAAACGATGACAAAAACTCGGGTTCAGAGACAGGATAATAAGCCGGCATTATAAGTGATACATCTGCGTATAGATCTGCAGCCGGCAACAGTGCATGAGCTGAGAAAGAAGAGAAAGTGAGGCGGATGGTGGAAAAAAAAGTGTCTAGGAAAAAATTAATTGCAAGTGCAGACGCTATATCGATTGGAAGTCAGGCCATTTATATGTATCTGATTCCGAATCTCCTCCCGCCCCCTTCCTTCTGGATCCACAATGACTATCCAACTGCTGATAAAGATTGAAGCCGTGAAAGTCACATGGGTCCGACAAGAGACAAAAATATCCAAAGAGACTAAATCATTTGTGATGAATTACGTGAATCACAACTGTTTGAAAGGCATTAGCCATCATGAAAAAATGATGTAAAAATAATAATTAAATAATCCTTATATTTACCACTTGCTTGTGGTTACTGGTGTTCAGGGCAATATGTAGACATTGAATTGAACCAAAAATTATACTGCAATTGTTAGAACAAATCTGTAATTATAAATATTTGGTCGTTCTTTCTCATTTATGTTGACGCTGTTTCGTGTTGGTATAAAATCCAGGCGCAATAAATTCGAAATACATCAATTTATGAATTTGCAAACACGAATTTCTCTTTTGTATTTTGAAAGAAACCAACGTAATAAGGTTCTTGAGTTTCCTATAAGTTGAATATATATACGACACTGGTTTCATTAGCCATATCACCCACTCGAAATGAGCTAGCGAATATGAATTAGGAATTCGTCATCAAGAAAGGACATCGTTGCATGATTTTTTTTCGTTCCAAAGAAATAGTTTTTAAACAGGTATGTCAGTATTCCAGTATTAAATAAAGTTATTCAAGTAGTCAACCCACTAATTAAACGATACTACAAGCAATACAGTTTTTAAAAGTCATATTTGTAAAACGTTTGGGTGCGTGTGTTTTAATACATCACTGACGATTGTTGTCATTCTTGATGTCGAACAGCGTCATACAAAACCTAGCAGGGGGCGCAGCAATTTTCATTTCACTGCTTCGCCTAGGCGTTTCATATCTCCTTACAGCGCAAAGGATTTGCATATAATTTACTGTAAATACTAAAACAGTGTAACTACCACCTCAAGTGATCCCCCGTAATATATGGGCCATTAGCATATTAATAACAACTTTATCAGTGTGCAGAGCGTTTCGGGAACAATCGCGAAAAATCACAGAAACGGAAGAAAAAATACCCCCTCACAATTAATTGAAGACGTCAGCGTATATCGAGGCACAAAAAAATTAGATGCTCGTCGGAAATAGTAGTGATTTCAAAGACAGGTTGCATAGACACATCATGCGCGCACAGCACATTAACAAACATGCGAAAAACGCTAAATTTGCGCATTTATTAACATAAACATGATAAAAGTGGATATCCATGAAAGATTTTATTCATTTCTATGTAGCTTTTGTGTGCACTACCGTATTTTGCAAGCGCTGAAGCGTTTCAGTTGCGCTGCCCACTGGAATAGAGGCCAGCAACCACACATAACTCAAGTGCTTGGTGTAATTGCCAACTATCCTGTCATACGGGGCAACAGCAAAATCGAATGCGCCTTCAATGCTATCGCAACCACGGTAAACTATGACATTTTTTTCTTTCAGTTTAATACAGAAATATCTCGTCACCACCTTTATTGCGTTATGTCACTAGTGTTTGGTTCGTTTCTTTTGAAAAGGAACCCTTTCTAGTTCCAGTTATTCCTAAGAAAATTAAAAGGAACCTGGGCGTTCCTATTTTTTTCTCTTTAAAATCAATAACTATTAGTTATTCTTTTTCCGTTCCTTCGATTATAAAATATTTTGTGAAATAATAAATAACGCGTTTCTAATGCTGTAAAATTCTTCACTTTAGACAATTGTACTAGTAGGAAATTAAAGGTTTTGGCAAAAGGAACTCTGCATACAGAAAAGAAACCCCTGTTCTAGTTCCTTCAAAAACGACACTAGTTCCCCTTCCAGTTTCTCGAAAAATTAAAATAAACATAGGCGTTTCTAAGTTCCTCTAAAAAGAAACCAGTTCCTAGAAACGGAAATTTTCCGTTCCGTTCCTACCCAACACTATACGTCGCCACTTAGAGATCATGTCACATGTTCTGTTTCGCCAGAAGGTTATTTGTTCCGAACAATTGGAATAGTTGTCCCCTGTATTGTTTTACCGAAAAAACATTAGCGATTTTCCAGCCAACAAAAAACAAATGTAAAAAATAAAGGAAAACACAAAATGAACAACTCCAATTTCATCAGAAAGTGGATAGCAACACCGTCACCTAGTGATAATGAGAATTACCAATAGACATGTCGGTGGTGGCGGAGATGACTATCCTTGTAGCTCAACGTTGGCTACGGTTTTAGCATTTTGTCGCGCTAAGGCCCCATATCCTCATCGTCACTTTATTATTATGAGAGAGAGGGAGCGGAGACAGCGCGAGTGCGGGCAGGGACGATGATAACTGTTCGCCCATAAATTAGTGTGCGGATGGTGTTTTCGTCGAGAGGCCCCGTCCCCTACCACCCCCACCCATCACCACCACCCTACACAGACACGCAAAACCCAGTGTCCCCACTTGGGTACTCGGTCTTCCCCCCCCCCTCCCCCCTCCCACTTTAATTAAGGAGCATTTGCGCCTTCATAAGAACGTAGTTAGTCGAATACGTGAGCGGAATCCGTGGCTCTTTTGCGGGTAGGCCACGGGTACGCGAACGCGTGTATTTGGGCTTGTAGGGGTTGACAGTGACGGGCGAGGTGGGATTGGGCGTGGAGTGAGGGAGAGGAGGTGGAGGAGGCTATGTTCAAATATAGATCCGCTCGAGACCCGACAATTTAAATTCTACTTTAATATTACTCTTAGATAAAAACCGCCCTTTCACGACAACGGTGATACTGCCAACAGTTAAAATGCTCACGTCGAAAATAAATTAAGACGATTACTCAGTACCAGCATAATATTTATTTTGAGGATAAAAGCGTGTTTAGAATGTTTCGCACAACACTTAGCAAAAAAATAAAACTACGTCGACCTAGACGGTATTGCGACCGAATAAGTTGAAACGGTTCGATGCTCCCGGCAGGAGCTTATTCGATTCAGGGAAATAGGTGAAAATGTGCCACTCACTATAATGCTCGAACCTCCTATTGTGATACAGGTATCACCCACAACAGTGATTGTGACAGAACAAAAATATTGAATCCTTTCAATGCTTGGATTATAATATCAATGCATGATTTTTGCTCTATAGACACTATCTGAAATAATTAGCGAATATTTTCGTTAAGTGAAAGCGACACTTTGAAATAATAAGCAAATATTTTTTTTATAAGCGAGAACGAACAGAGTGCTGAAAATGTGCCCCATAGATATTTCCTTAGCAACACGAGGGGTAAACAATCTCCTGGAGGGATATTCACTACAGTGAGGGGAATTTTGCACACTAAAACAGTAGTGGCCATCGGGGAACGACAATTATTCATTCGTAAGAAGCGCTACCTTTCTCAGCTCTGCCTAGACCTATTCTTCATGTTGCAAATTCGCTATAGTTTACTTCGGTTGTATCCTGGCTACTTCACAATGCCCGCTTGCCGGGGTTCTCAATAGGATGCACATAAAAAGTTGGCGTGACGCGGCGGGCCTATCTAAATGTATGTGCCCACCTCAGATTTCTCATTAGCCAACGAATAAGTCAGGGGGAAGGCTTTTCTTGTTGAAAAGGTATTTCTTTATATTCACGATTCGCTAATCACTTTATAACTTGGCCGGGCGTGCTCGCACTTGCCCAGTAATTGGCTACGTGCGTCATGTCTTCAAGTGGGGACCCTACACTGGAAAGTCGACCTCTTCGCCATTATATTTCAGCTCAAACTTTCTGGATTAAACTTGTCGGGGCGGCGACAGTACTCTAGAAGAATCAATAAGTGCAGTCTCATAGTAGTGGAACCGAGTGGCTCAGTGGTTAGCGTGTTCGCTTACAATTCCCGCAATTACGGGTTCACTTCCTGACAAGAGGCGGCCGGAATAATTTTTTGTTGGATACTATCAGTACATGCTAAAAGAACGGAAATAAAGCCGTGGGACCCGTGTACGCTAAATATTACTACCGAGCTAAGCCAGTATACAGCTGTACTAGACTAGGCAAAAATATGATTCCTTTGTACGTGAATGGTAATTTAACCCCCAGCATAGGCCGCTGAGGGATTGCTTGCGGGTATACATTACAATTGTAATGATAACTAAATTATCTGTGCCACTTTGCCCATTTAAAAAATAAATAATGCCCATTTAAAAAATAAATAATGATACCAAAAATAAAAATGAATAAATTATTTGACATGATAGGACTAAAGCAAATCCCGCTTAGTTATACCCAGCAATATCCAAGTCAAAAGCATTTAATGTCCCCGTCTAACGTCTCACTAATGAAAACCACCTATAGAGAAAAGCACTTACTGAGCATCCGTGTCAACCAACGGAAGAAAAAACATAAAGACACGAAATCTCTCGTGAGAAAATTGACATCTGTGACGAGACACATACATTACATTACGCGAGTATAGTGATCAGGCGCAAATTGCGCTCGTCGTCGGATTATGAAGCGGCTTTGCTATTGCACTCCTGACGCGTGACAGTCAGTTTGGTGTAATCTGCGCGCGCGATCTTAGAGGACGCCACTGTCGCACATCGGCAAGGACGTCCGGCAATCGATACTCATTAATCAAAATGGACGGCCCGGCATAGACGCCATTGTAATATATCTCAGATGATGTTGGCCATTTTGACGTTATCCTTTTATGTGTAGCTGACGTACTTACTGAATGTATGGCGTAGGGATGAGCCATGGTCAAATAGAAATGGTTTTCTACTGACATGTCAGTCAAACACAGCTACATATTTAAACAAAATACTGTAAGATGCCAAAGAATAAAAATCTTAATTTATACTGGTTATTTCTGTACACGAGTAATTGAATTTAAATGTCCGCCTGAAATCAAAACATAAGACTGCCCCGATTCTTATTCTTGTACGAGTAGGTTTCGTGTAAAGTGAAATGATGGAAACTAAAAAGGGGAACATGAAATATAATTAACTGAGAAAAACTGATTAAATGTAAATAAAATCAGAGATTTTAAAGTAAGACACTTTTAATCCGTCAGGTACAGAGAAAAAATAGAAGCCGAATGAAAAAGTTGGGAATATTAAATTGAGGTCAAAGAAAAAAAAAACGCTCTCTAGAAATTGAGTTTAAAGTTTCGTTTCCTCGAAAGTTTGCCAATTATGTGATTCCACAAACACTGATGGTTGCTGTTCTTGGAAGACTCCCCGAGCAGCAACCAAGAGCCCAATGGTTGCTGTTCTTGGAAGACTTTTTAATTTAAATTTCTATCCAATAAATGCACACAAATACACTTCATCAACAGAGCTACCAAGTTGTTGTATCATTGTGCGCGTGCGAAAAAAATATGAACATTACGAACCCATTGACAGAATCGATAGATACTAGCGTATATAAACAAAAAATAATAATGCAAATATGGACGATACAAAATGAATTTACTTTCGATATTGATTTTAATATACTCTATGACTCAATTATTTGGTGCTAAACATTGTGGCCGATCCGTTTCATATTTTAAAAAACTTATTAATTTAAACCATTATGAAATTATTTATCACTTGTTTATTTTGAACTTTTTTCTGGGTGCACACAGTTCAAAATAAATTATTTAAAATTGGGCTCTTTCCGCTTTCAGCAATTTCGAAGGAAAATCAACCGGGCGATTCGTTAATGGGAGGAGGACGTTAAGGAGTTCGTCCCATGGCCACACTCCCCAGAAATCGATATCAAATTTCGGTGTTTAATCGTCGGCAATATCACAGCAGCACTCGTGGCAAATCGTTTTATGCGTGCTTGTCGATTACGCGCTTTGCAGCACACAGGAATGATGAGGAGGGGGGGAGAGGGGAGGGGAGGGGCCGAGAGTGTGTTTAGGGCGAATTATACTCGAATCTCTTATCTCTCGCTAAAGCGATTTTCGTGCTTCCGAAAAATAAGGTCGGCGACAAATTCAGTCTACCGACGTTGGCGTCGTTTACACACGAGGGGGGAGGGGAGCAATCTTTTTTGGCAACGTCCCAAGCCTCAGTATCACTTGACCCCCGAATTCGTCTGTCGTCTCCCGTGTCTCTACAGGGTGCTCGAATTTTTCAGACTCCCGGAGACAGGTTTTCTTTTGACATATGACATTATAATTTCATCAAATTAAATGGAATTGTAATTAACTAATACACATTTTTGGGAGGTAGGAAGGAAAAATTGAATGCGATTGAATGCCATTATGCGTTAAAGCAAGTATCTATGAAATTAATGGTCACCACGGAAAACTCCGAGGAACGTGAGCGCTGTTTTTCCTTCGCTTTCCGTTGACAAATTCCCGGCACAATTGAACATAAATCACGCGGCATGGAGAGTGCAAATTTACGGCATAATTTTTTTTTTTTTTTAATTACCGTAGCGCCTAGTGCACTACAGGATTACTACACCCTCATCTCTATGGAGACATGTTAGGGGCAGGGAAGGGAAGGGAAGAGGGACGCAGCTGGAATAGCCAGACTGCAGGATCCACCCCTAAGCTCTGTACTCCCTAATGGAAGCTCAGGGGTGACGCCAGTACCCCAGGCTAACGAAGGCGTCAAGGCGCAGGATCCAGGGTGAGAGGAGAGTCTGAAAACGTGGATCGTCTGATCTAACCGCTTGACTTTAACTGGACGCTTGACCGCTTGATTTAACAGGTTTACAGCCATGCGAAAAAAAATCGACTAGGAAATAGATAATTATTTTAAAATCAATGATAGTAATAAGAGATTCTGCATTCCCCTATATTCACCATAAAGAGCAATTTTTAGTTCAAATCAATTTCTACGTGTACGATTAGCACTATCACACGCAAAACATGGTCTTAGGAAGATTTTATTTCGATACGCCGGTACGGAATATTTTATCGGTTTCACTGCATTTCCCCGGCAAAGGCTCAACCACCACCACCACCAACACATATGTGTACAGTGGTTCCGGCTACCCGATTGGATATCGAGCCATGTTACGCGCAATTCGAAGCCTATCTCCCCATAAATCACAATCTCCGGGCGATAACACTAAAAAATACTTTAAATTCGTCGGCACAATGATGATGGTGGTGCCGGTACGTATTTTCAGAACGGGAGAAAAATTTGCTGTTTCCAAAAATAAAAAAATACTTTTGCTCCGTTCGACATGATCCGTACGAAAGATAGGAGAGAAGGCGAGAGAGGGAATCATTCATTCCCATAATCCCTGACGTTTTGTGCTTTACGGTTAAATTCACGAGCGCAACAGCAGTGTGTTTGTCGCGACCCTGGCGGCAAATACAGAAAGTAGGTTGATGAAGTAGTATCTGCTTTTAAACTGCATTGCGTAAATACTGGGTGCGTATTTACCCGCACATGAATAAAATACAATAACGCGCACATCACCCCCATCCCAATAAACATGACGGTCTAGGTTGTGGGGAACCAAACGAACCAAATGGTCAACTGAACCTTATTTAGCCTTCCACCTTCGCACAGCGCTTTCCTGCAATGCTCGCAAATTGACCGTTAACAAAATAGAGCGTTCCTTAATTGTAAAAGGCACAAAACATGATGCATAAATAATCTGAGAAATTCTTAATATTCTATTAAGGGCGACAAATGCAATTCCAGAAATTCTTCAAAACGAATGCAGATTTTCTTTAGACTCAGATTTTCTTTAGGCACACGTCAAAAGAAAAATGACCCAAACTACTGAATTTTTGCATTGAAAATGTCAATGAAAATGTGTTTATTGTTTATTATCCGAATAAATATTGAGTATTTATCGGATGTCAAGCTAGCATCTAACATTAAGCTTGCAATATCACTTTGTGCCATTTACAAGAACAACGGTAAAACCCAGGAAACCCTGGGGTTTGATGCATTTTTGCTCATGAAGTTTGGTGCTTGAGTCTCGCCAACTCAGTCGTCTCCACCCCCAATTAAGGTTTTATCATTGTTCTTTATTACGATAGCCGTTCTGACGTTTCTTGACCACAAATGACTGTTGGGGGTAGAGGAGGGAGGGAGTGCAATATCCTACGGAAAAGCTTCAATGCCATATACGTGCATGCCCAAATCCGTACACACGTAAAAAGGGGCGACAGCCGTGTACGTATAGTTACAGATAGGCGGTGGAATTGCCAGTGTACATCAGCAATTGCTTTCCGTTTGGCTAAACCACCGCCATTGACGAATCAAGACTAGATGGGGAGGGGCAAAAACAGAACGCTCGGACAAAGGAGCAAAACAGTTGTCTGCCATGTTCCCAACAGCTGCTGAAGGGCCGATAAACAATTAGGAAGAAACACATGAATGTATCCGATTGAAAACTCACTTTTTAAGCTATACCAAGCTCATTTCAAACATTCAACTTTCGGTTATGTTTGAATCGTATTTAAATCAAACTTTATCGTTTGTGTATATTTATTTGGTCCGTATTCTTTTTTATTTTAATTTCTTAACTATTTCCTATTTGTAAGGTATTTTTATAATACAAGTCCTTTGTTAGTCACGTTTTTATTTTCAATATATCGCATATTTTATCTTTTTTTTTTTTTTTTTTTAAATCACCGCACCCTCGTGTCACTAGGGAGATATGCGAGGGGTAGGGAAAGGAAGGGAATTGGTAGCTGGAATATCCAGGCTTCAGGATCCACCCCTAAGCTCTGGAATCCCTATTGGAAGCTCAGGGGTGACGCCAGTACCACAGGATCGAATAAACGAAAGCCTGCGCCGGGAATCGAACCCG
>JAUJYS010002989.1:0-13791 GCA_033995665.1 Melogona broelemanni | reverse complement strand
CCTGCCCCTCGCACATCTCCATAGAGACATGAGAGTGCAGTAATCCTGTAGTGCATTAGGCGCTACGGTGATTTAAAGAAGAAAAAAAATTACAATCTTACAACTATCAGGAGCAGCATCAAGTAGTTCGCACAAAGCAATACTTGCGAGTATTGTGTGATTGCCTGCCTACGGGGTGATTGCCATCAGTTATGTGTTTCACACCTCTTTGCTTTTGCATACCTGTACATTGTACTGGTTAATAAAATAATAATTAAATATTGAATATTTACTGGCAAATGAGAAAGGAAGATTGAATCCAATTTGGCGTCGGACTTTATTAAATCACTCATGATTTACTAAATGCGAGTGGTAAAAATTTGCGTGGTTCGACCAGTATTTTTGTTCGGAATCCGTAATATTTTCTAAAATATTTACTGGAAGTGTACCTGGTTTAGGCGAGGGTATCATGAAGATTTGGCCTACAAGAGTGTACCTGACTACCTGTATACCTTTCTTAGCTTGTATAAATAATTGGTTGATTGGGTTTTAAGTAGCCTTCCCTACACACTCGTTCGGCCTCTGTTCCCCACCATATAAATGTAGTGTATAGGGGCCTATGTGTATATTTTTACGACAGGGACTTATTAGACCCATAGATACGCCTCGACCATCCGGGTCACTCGTCGCCGTATAGGGGGAAGGTCCTACCGTTCAATATGGGGGGGGAGGGACGGCGGTAGGGGTAAAAAGCACTTTTATATTTGCAGGTGCGCCCAATTGTAGCATTGGAAAGGTAAAGTAGGTGGAGTCGGTTAGTGTGGCTTTGAACATGCTGGTAACTCTAATCAGTTTTCGGTTAGATGAATTTTGTTTGACTGAAAACTTAACACTTCTCGGCCATTATGACGGCCATACTTAATGAGTAGATTTATCGCTCTAAAATTGCTGTAATGAATGAGAATATCAAATCTTGATAGATGTTCGGAAAAGGAGACCAAAAAATTGAACTAGAGAAAATGTAGTTATAAACGGTTACATGCATGGACTACAGGCAACAGTCCAAAATGCCCAATTTCGATAATTCGTTTGTCTTTAAATTCTCCAAAAGAATAAGCTTGCGCAAGCGAAGGCTTCATAACTTTAAATAGAATAAAAATAAAAATAAAATAGCATTTTGTTTGAAATTTGTGGCGATTGACGGATCGTTCTCATCGTACTCTACCAGTGCATTTGGACCTATTCCTTTGCAATCTAGATTCATTGTTTGCTACTTTGTCTATCCACGGAGTAAATGGCTTATGTGCACTTAAGTTTAGATGACTCTTAGGAGTCTGAACGGCATGATTGCTGTGTCAAGTGATGTGGTAATCGAGGTCGGTGGGGCAGGTTGCTGGATTATCCGGTCGGTTGCGCAACTTTGGTGGTCGACTAGAATGGACTCACTTTTTAAACACCTTTAGAAGTAGACGACTTTTACCCCCCGTATACAAAACCACCTTTAGCACCCCTGGTTACGAATCCATGTTGTCCGTGTATAGAGGATGGGCGTGTAAAATCCTTTTAAATGACCGTGTAACGATCAGTACCCGGGGCGAACGTGTCATTTGTCTGGTCGGGGTGTACATAAAACCCCGGCGAAAATAAGGAACCACTCGTGTGAAAGACGCTTGTCAAAGTATACCGAAGCACGCGTCGGCCATTTTTTTCTTCGTCTTTTTCGAGCAAGGTGTGTGGTCCATCGATCAGGCAACATGGTGACCCATTGGAATATGAATATCGATGGTCCGACCATGTTGTCAAGTTGATGGCCCGCCTGACCGTTTTGTCAGTGGTTGGAGTATCGAGGAAGGTCCCTCTGTCGTTGTTGCTGGGGGAACTGTTTATTTTTTTCATTTTTTTTTTTCGTTTTCGCTTTCAAACTAAACTCGTTTGTAGCGCGAGAGAGAGCCAATTCGATCTCCCCTTCCTGTCCCATATCGCACAGCGGGTGTTGTTGCCAATAATCCCTGAGATTCGCTCTCTCTTCTGGTCCGCCTCCCTACCACCCCCCTGTCCTTTGTGTTGTGTGTCACCGCCAACGGGGTTCGTAAATAAACGTAATGGCGGCCGCTACGACGACTACCTGAATGTGCTGCGTTACCGGTGCTGCATTTTTTTTTTTGCAAAGGCTTTGCTTGTGCCACCGTCGGACGTGAAGAAATGCGACGTGGTAGAAGCCGCATGTCGTTGGCTTTCGTTGGCCTTTGGTTCCAGATCATTTCGAAAGTCCACAACAGTGTGTGCCCCTGAAAATATTGACTTTCAGAGTGGCATTCCTAACTCGGTGATTTTTGCATCTCCAAATGACGCGAATGAGTGATTGAAACGATTGACTGAAAAAAAAATTATTGAATGAAATAAAAAAATAACTACAATTTTAATATTTGCGCAATTTAAATTTAATTTTCTTTCATTTTGCTTTTAAAAGTTATATTTTTCGTTGAAATCGAAAATGAAATTATTTCTTTTGAGAACTTAACTGGCCGTTCGGTTTTAAAATTAATTGTACGTGATTAAGTGAATCGAAAATTAATTTTGCAATTGAAATCGGCAATGCAAATGTATTTTGCGATCATTTCGGAATCACCTGTTTTTATTGGATGGTTTTCATGATTATGGCATTTCATATCCTGAAACTCTGTTTCTCCAATCAAATTTGACGTATCTTCCAGTTTATTCATGCCTGTTCTGTTTTTCTCAATGAAATTAACTGAGTGATTTAATACCGGTTTCGATTACTAACATGTCGTAGACGATGTAATACATGCGAATGTTATACACTCACAGTATCTATGCTTACCGAGTCACTCGGCCATTTCGTATTTACGTTCATGTACACATGTACAGTAAATACTGAATATTGCAAATACGTGACTCAGGCCAGCAACGTAAACATTACGGGCTTAATCAAAGTCATATAACGCCACATAGTCTTTTTTCTTATCTGGTTGGGGCGTTTGCAATGTGTGGCTGTGCATTTTTTGGCGAATTTATGGCATCTCGACCCTCCTTTTTTATTTCTTTTACAACGGGGAAATGTGTTGCGCGCGCTTGATGTAAAGATATCTGACTCATAACATTTATGTGGCGTACGCGTATATGTGCCTTATATTGTGTTGTGCTGGTGGAGCGTTTGCTTATTTTCATGTGTACGTGGTGGCTGAATTAAAGGCCAATTTGTAAACTGACACGTCTCCCTCCTACATACGATTTTATGTTGGCCCATTAGTCTCCAGGGTGGTATGTTCAGCTAGAGATTCTGTTGACATTTAGCATCAAAAACTTTCGGTTTGCGAAACTTATTTTTCGAACTTTTTCGAAACTTATTTTTTCGGAGGGGCAAGTATTAGGAAAGAATATTTTCTTATTTACTTTTAGCATATTGAAGCAGAAACATATGGAAAAATCAAATAATCACAAGAAATTATAAATTATATTATACTATTGCTCCATGTACGTTTAAAGTGAATGCCTGTATTATTCTTTAATTAAAACATTCGGTGTTCGACGTTTTCTTGTTTAAAAGTAAATTGCGGAAGTAATAGAATAAATAGCAAATAAACTTTAAAAAAAATTGACTGTAACTGTAACTGATGAGTATAATTGCCGTTCTATCGGGCATTTAAAATAAATTAATGCTTATTGTTATTCGTTCAATCGTTCAACAAAAATATGTTTACTTTTGCGTTGCGCGTTAAATGTTGCATTTCCTGAATTCCAAGCAATATAAACTATATTTTTTATAATGTTTTTATCGAAAATATGATGACAGTTTCTGCAGTAGTGCGTCGTCTGTGAGATTCGTTTTTCCAACAACGCCCTGTCCTGTCTGCGTAATATTTATCCATAGCAATATTAATAATGATACTACGTACTTGCTGGCGCCGCAGTTTTCTCTTTCAACATCAACGATTTTTGCTTATCTTTTGCGCTTTATTGCGCGTGGCCCGCTGTGTGCGTCTGTATGGTGGTGGTCGTCTTTGACTACTCATTTTTACGTTTTCTTGCGCACGTTTTTGTCGTCATCACTTGGGTCGGCCATCGGGCGATGCCGAGTGCTGACTGCCGCAGGCTCGCCTGCCGCGGTCTTTCACTACCGTCCGGCAATTATTACCCAACTTTATCGTACATTTCGACAGTGGCATGGGCGACGACGAAACGGTTAAGGTTTGAGATCCACTGATGCAGCATTTTTACCAAGGAAATGTGCGGTTCCGCATCACATAGTTGTCGAAATTTGGAGTGTGGGCTCTCGGAGAGGTGGTGGTACTTACGTGGTGGGCTCGGCTCTGCGCTGTAAGGATATTGGCTGCTTGCACTGAAGTTGGTTGTGCCGTACAGTACGTTTTGAGTTCCAGTTGTGAATCGCTGGTAACACTATCAGGTCGTAGGGTGTCTATTGTGACTTGTGTGGTCAGCGTTATCGATTGTTAGATTTTGCCGATTTATCGATATTTCGTTTGTTGTAGCAGTGGTAGATTCGTAGTGGCATATTCTATTGTTCTAATATTTTTTTCATTTGTTGATGTTACATGACAAAATAATAAAGCATTGGCTTGTCGTAGAAAAGAAAATAAGTGAAATTGTTGACATTTTTTAAATTCCTAACTAAAATAATTATGTACTTATACATATTTAGTAGGTAATGAAAAAGTTCTATATTTGAGAATGTTGGTGACCGATAGTTGGGACTTTTATTTACGTAATTAATCATTTTAATTTTTAATTTATTTTAATATTACTTCTGCTTTCGCGTTTTCCACACCATCCTGTGATACGTGTGATACGTGATAACCCCATCCTGTGATACGTGTTGCAAAAAGCGGGTTTTGCTGGTCGGATGTCCTAATTGTCTGTGAGGGCGCGCTACTGTCCATGCACGGCTGTCATGTACATGTGTATGTGCCTTGCCTTTTGCCCCCGCGGTATCCAGACAGAAACATGAATGAAAAGTGAGATGAAAAAGTGGCCTATTTTTTTTACGTAACTCACCCCTCCCCCCTCATTTCTCGCGCGACCTTTATTTCGCAACCTCTCTTCCAAGTCGCCACAGCACCCGGCGTTATCCATCTTTTTTTTTTTTCCTCCGTTCCGTGAGGCCCGGGTCGCCGGGGTCGCCGGTGATGAAAACTTATGTTGGTTCCGGTCGAGATATAATTCTGGCCGTGCAGTACTCCACGGACGATTGCTCCTTTTTACTAGGTCCACCTAAGATCCCGTATTCACTAGAAAATACTTTGGTTTAAATACAGTACAGTATGTTGAGCCTACGATTGTCTTATCATCTTTGCAAATAAACTTAAAAAATAAAAACGTGAACTCTGGAGGTGGCAGCCAGTGGCAGCTGGAGGTGGTAGCTAGCGAAAATTAAAATAAATAATAATAATAAATTATAGTTGAATTATTTTCAATTCTAAAATTATTATTAAAAAAATACAATACAATTATATTTTATTTGTGCAATTCTAAATTTTGCAGTCGTTGCTCATTTTTCAGAAATTGCAATCTCTCCAATATTTTTTACAGGAGTTTTAAAAATATCTTAATCGGCTTTGTACACTTAATTTAAGTACATTGGAATCTGAATAGAGAATCTTAAAATCAGGATTATAAATTAAGAATCTTAAAATTTTGGGAGGTAAATGATTGGGTCTAGAAATTCGAGAGGCTTAAGCAAGAGTTTGTGTTCTGTGGGGGAGCCGGGCTTTTGAAACTGTCAGTGCTTCTGTTATTTTTTTTTGCGTTGAGTGATTCCCCTTAAAAAACGTAATTTATTGACCATTCTTGCTGGTTGCCACTGATCGACGCGTCTGGCAAGCGATTTAAGTGTCGAAACCACGTGGGTCTACAGGAGAGAGCCGTTGTGGGAACCGGCGTTAGATCATATGACACCCCCGCATTTCAGATAACGAACGAGAGAGAGCATGTTGGGCAGGCAGGCAAACGCACCCAAAAATGTGCAGACGCAAGCGTCATAAAAGTGTGGTGGTTTTTGCCGTTCGTTCACAAATTCACACGAGAGGACATGGCGACACTACCATGATGTATAGTGTTCGCATTGCGCCGTATCGAGTTCCCATTTCGGTCAAGGGAGTGTGGGTGTTTGGTTGAGTAGTTAGTCGACATGGTTAGTGTAGCTCATGTATGTAGTTCTGCGTGACAGCCGGACTGATTGAGGAACGAGACGGAAGATGACATTGGCATTCAAATTTTAAAAAAATAATAATAATTAAATGTTTTGAAATACGAGTCAACTCGCCTTTTCGCTTGTGTACAGCACGTAATCTCATTGAAATCAAGTGAATTCAGACATGATGTTTTTTCCCCCCATCGAAACGATATTTTTTTTGTTAGGCGTCAAGTTAATTTGAATGGCAAACATCTAAAATTGCTTAACAGGAACAGTTAGCCAATTCACAAGGCAGGAATGATTTAAAAAAGAAGACTCTTGCCAAATCAGTTACGTCATACTTTGCCGTGAGCACACATCTTCAGATGTGCAAAATGCCAAATAAGTCAACTTTTTGTTGTTTAGCAAAAATGTACACCCACCATATACACTGGTATTTTGAGTAACAAAAAAAACCCACGAAAGAAACTTGGTAGAAAGGAGAAAAACAAGTCCTCAATTAATTAGTCATATTTTCGTCGTGGGTCGCACAAGTCAAATGAAGAGACGGGGAGCGTCTTGACATTTTCACTCCTGCACCTACGACAACTATATGTCACAGGGGGGTCGTGGGCGACCCGAAATGTAGAAAAATGGAGTGGGCGGGTGGATTAGTTCGAATATAAATAACTCGAGCTGTACTGGGTAATGCAGGCCTATATTGTGTTGTCTTATGGGTGTACATGTTACATGCGCCGTAGGGGCAAGCTGCGTCGCCGTTTTCGTACTTGCTTTTCTTTTCGCCACTCCTCTTCGGCAAAGAGTAATTTGGATGGATGGAGCTCTTCGCTAGAAATTATAGCCAGATTTTTTATTATCATTCTCTCATTAGTAATACTGCAGCAGCTTGTTCTGTTGTGCGGGGGCTCTCGAAGCACTATCCGCGATGGGGGTCTCGGTCCTCCTGAGACCCCAGGCTTTCCACACCTGCAAGTGGTGTTGCTGAGGGAAAGTACAGTACAGACCGTGCCTCTCGAGACGAGCAATGCACTAGTACATGCGTTTAGTTCATGAGAGCGACGAACTAGAGCGCTCTCGACGACCCATTGAAAGCTGTGAGTATTAAAAACTCGCTCAATAAAAATTAGGAGTTTCTTAAATTTAAGTACGTCATCTATATAATTCCAATTTGTGGAGCAAAATTCATTTTTTTTTAATAAAACGAAAATCTTTGAAGCACAACTACTATTTGAATTTGAGTCTTTTTGTTTATTCAGTTACATTTCTCGAGAGTAAATCGGAATTTTAAGATACTTTTCCGATTAGGGGACGCTCTAAAAAAGAAACAATTCGCGGTATTTGCTCAGACTTGTCAAGAACCGATGATGCTTATTTTGTGAGATGTCCACATCATCGATCGACGATCGCCTGATCCGAATGCGTTTTCCGAGCGTATGGTTCAGTGACCCATTTGTAACAATATCCCATTATTGGTAACCAGATGCGACAACTGTGTGATTCGGATACTGTGCGCTTGATCGCTGATTGTTGTGCAGTCTTCTGTGTGGGTTTTTCCGTAAATGGTAGATTGTGTTCTGGTTGTCGGGTCCTCGGCAGGACGTAGACGTAAGCCTAATGTTGTCGGCTGGCCTGGCGCACCTGGTGCCCACCGACGGATCCCTTTTTTTGGCTCCGCGCTTTGAGATGCTGACGTGACGTAACCGAATATGTCGAATGGCTCGCGCGAAAGGTACCACACACGCGCTACTCTCGTTTTTATATCGAGCTGATGTAATCTATCCGGATGCTCCAGATTTGGGGAAACGAATGAATCCTGAGCGATTCTTAAATCTAGAATGAACCTTGAACGATTCATCGAATGAATGTCGAAATGAGCTGGAAAAAAAATAGATTTCCTCCGACGAGATTTCTATTTTTTTGGTGGACAAAATCGTTCGTCGAATTTACGTAGAGTTAAATTTTTTCTACTGGTGTATTCGAATGCTGAGCTTATTTCCAAATCCAACTTCACAAAGCTGAACTTGAAAGCGCCGAGTAAAGGCAGATATCGGTTTTTATTTATCACTAATATTTTCTTCCCTTTGTTTGAAAAAGTGCATTCAAAGCAGTTGAATAAAAATTAAATTAGTATTCATTGCTAAAAAGAAATTGTTGCATGGGAAGTTTTTTTTATTAAATTGATAATCTAATTAAATAGATTGCCGTGAAAAATACTTGCCGTGATAAATACTTGCGGTGCATTTTATTTGTTTAAAGAAAGGTATTAAAGTTTAGGTTTGCTTGACCAAATGATTGGGCTTGACTTCGTTGGCCCAATATAAAAAGCTGGAAAACGCCATAAATGGGAGGATACCAGGTGGGCGTCACAAAATATGCTTTTTATTTATGCGGCCCGGCATGTGTGCGGTGAAGGTTCGCTCACCGCCCACTCCATTTTCTGGTGTGTGTGTTTTTTTTCTCGAACATCCAGCGGGCAAAACGTTTCTGCTTAATAGAATTTTTTCGGTTAACGATAAGCACATTTCGGTGTACATGCGTAATAGCGGTGACATTTCGGCGTGCGGTGGATGCTGTGAGCGCAGGTCACACATACCCATGACATACACGCCCATGACGTTTGATTAATCATATTTTACCGCACTGCGAAAATGCAAATGCGTTTTTAAGTGTAATTAGGCGGAACACAATTCACATTTTTAGTTTGTTTTATGTGATGGTTTTGGGTGTGAAGTCTCCATTTCTCTTGACGGAAATACGAATTTAACTCTTTCTTTCCTCCTTGTATGCTGGGCAGTAAAACTGGATCTATTTTTAGTTACGTTCAATGAGTGAAATGTTCGTGGGTTCAAGCATATAAATCTTGCACACCATTTTTTGTGAAGTTGCTCACCTTTACCACCACCTCCCTTTGCCCAACGGCGTTCTATGTTTTTTTTTTTTTTTGCAATCCTAAACCTCGATGCTCGGTCGCTCATTCTCTGAATAGGGGTTATACACATTTTTTTTCTTCCTTAAAAGAAAACTTTACTGGGGAATGGCGTTTGCGGTGTGTTGGGGGTCGAACACGTTTATATATTCTTTTCGTGTGTGCCGTATGGCTGGCTCGCCGAGCCGGTGAACCTCAGTGGCCACCGTACCCACACGCCTTCAACGAAGGGAGTGGGTAAAAAGCGAAGGGTGAAAGATAAAAAAAAATGAAAGAATGACTAGACGGGTATTTTCTTACTTTTTTTATTTCTCTTTTTCGCCCGTCCGTTCGCCGCATGTAACGGCAAGGAGCAAAAACCAAACCTCGAAAAAAAAAGTGTTTTTGTTGTGGTTTACGAGCACGCGGCTCTGGGCTTGGTTTTTCGTTGTTGCTGCTTCTGCTATGCTATGCTACACAACAGAATGGGTGCCAGATTACCGTATATTTTTATTCTGCTTTATTATTTTCTTCCCCCCCAACAAAAATGTTGCACCGCAACGCCGTCGACGAAGACTTTTTTGGTGGTGGTGTGTCGAGAAGAAAGCGACGAAGAGAGGTGCAGAAAAGTGGGCGTGACCTCTGGCTCAGTCCATTCAACTTTTCGTCAATGCCCTGCGGTGGCCTCCCCTGTTGCAGAAAACCTTGGTTGGGTTTGGTGAAGATGCTTTTGGCTGCAAAAAATGATAGTGGACGATATTGTATCGATATATTCCTCCTGGAAATACGCCACCACCTTTGCTGACGTCGGCGCTGAACCGCATCGTTCAAATTCTTACTTTTATCTTTCGTGGTTTCTTGAATAACTCTGCAGCATTTCCGCTCTAAAAACGGATTGTCAAGACTGAACTTCCATTCCTTAGGAAGGCGCGCGTAGATATTTCTCTCGCCTGAAAAATTCCGAAGGTCTGGCCCTCGATGTTTTTCACATAAAACAAACCCAATTGGGAACTTTCCTGTAGAGTATCCGCCCATTGAGCGATTGCTTCCTTTTTCTGCCAATGGACGCCGTTATGGGACTGTGATATTTCTTATTATCGGTAGGGTCAGTTCTAGGAATCTAAAAAAACACAATAGCGTGTAATAAACCCGAATTTTCCAAATAATTTTAATATGTCCCCCTCCCCCTTTAGTCCTCTTTTCAGTTGTCTACAGAAGTTGTACCGGTGCCAAAAGAATAACTCCTGTTTTTGTGCGCTCTAAATGCGTAGAGCATGTCGAGAATCTGAGGATGTTTCGCCCAACGTTCAGCCGAAGATTGGGTAGAGTGTGTAGCCGTTCATTTTCATGTCACTTCCGACCTCTCACATCATTTCTGCGTGCTTTTTTCTCCTCTCTCGCTCATCTCTCTCCGTTTTGGCGAACTATATGTACATGTGGGCTGTTTGGATGTGAATTATTCTTTAGAAATGTAGCTATTATCCCAAACCCTTGGAGATATACTCTTCTAGTTCTGCGCTGACATTTTCCGCGAGCTTTTTTTGTTTGAGGGGGAAGTAAGGCCTTAATCACGCAGGGTGGTGGTATACCGTCTGGGATCACGGTTCCAAGATTTCTGGTTTTGTACGGAATTGCTCCCCCGACACAAGTGCTATTGTCGCGCATCCGTGTGGGCGTGTTTCAAAAATGGTGAATCCTATTCGGATTTGAACCCGTGACCCCGTGATCTCTAAATCTACGATATCAAATGGGAGTGCCAAAATGTTATGCTGGAGTGCCACCTGGCGAACATTCCAACATCCCGGTAAATAATTTATTTCGCCGTTGTCTTAATTAACCAAGAAGGTGTATAAAAAAATAAATCGCTTTGTTGTCGGTGGTGACTGATGACAATTATAATTATATGGATGGACATGAGCGTCACTTTACGTGCAAGCCGAACAGCTTTGCAAAGAACGCCTAGGTCTTGGGTCTCGGTAGGTTGGATAGGTACTGAAAATATTGTTACGCGTGCAACTCTTGAAATGTCCTACCGCAGATGGCGGTGATTATTGTCAAATGGAGGAGAATAACGCGACAAACTTTTGCAGTAGTTCGCCCATCAACCCTAAGTCCCTGGCAAGTTCTTCATCACGCGTTTGATGGTGGAGGGACGGCCTTGCTTGGCAGGGAGGCTGCTCGCTGTACGCGCGCGGCAATTCACCAAAAAGAGAAAAAAGAAAAATGATGGACGGCTCCTTATTGGACATGCGAGGAGGACGCGGAATGTGAATTCATGGCAAAACGTGATGAGGAACGACGAAAAGAAGAGGAGGAATGAAAGGAGAGGGAGAAAAAAAGAAACACGAGAAAGAAAGTAAAATTGCTGTTTAACAAGAGTTGAGAAAATACGTGGAAGCATGCTGTGCTGATTTATTTAATGCATTGTTGATATTTTTTTATTTTTCTCTTGCTAACGCATCACGCATGTGCGCTGAAGAGAGCCACTCACGGGGTGCAGCCGCGTTGGAAGATCTCTTTGCCAACGAGATCGTAGGTTTAGAACACTGTAAGGTTTTTCGTCAACATTGGCTGTGCCAAATTCCACCACAATCGAGGAGAGTTTTAACTGTTTGACTTCCAATGCAATCCATAATGAGAGCAATCAATCGTTACACAGTTCGTTTTTTGGTTTTGAAAAATCTATTTTCGCTTGAAGTGAATTGCAACGGACACAACCAAACAGATTAAACTACTATTTTCGGCAAAGTTCGTACAGGCCTACATTTTGAAGGGTAATCCGCCATTTAGTCCATTCCACTTAACGAAATGGCATTCTGCTTCTAAATCGGCAGCTCATTGATTTCGGTTTTTTTTCTTTCTTACGTTTTTTTTTTGTAACTTGTTCAACCATCACGCTTTAGTTTCATTTTCGTTCGCATCCCTTCTTTTATGTTTTCCCACTTGTGGTGAACAATCTATTGAGCTCCAAAAAAAAAAAAGACATTATAGTAAGAGAAACACTTAGTTAGAAATTTCGAAAGGCCCTGTATGGTGTTATAGTGGCACTCGGTTTGAATCGCTCAATTAGAAAGACAGCAGAGGCTAAAATGTAACAACTCTCCAAGCGGCAACTCGGCTCAGGAGTAAGTAGGCTGTGACGACATTGACGCTCAGTGGGGGGAGAACTTGCCCTTGAAACTGATGCTAATTTTACCGGTTGTGCTGTTCGGTTGGATGAGAAAGAGACGCTGAACCAACATATGAACACCTTGAACCAATTGGCAGATATTAGATACAGTACACGTGTAAATTATCGAACTTTTTAATGACATGGTCAGTGGTACTTCACGTAGATGAAAGGTCTGATCATTTGAAATTTTGTACTTGCAATTTTGAATCATTCAAGAAAAATCATCTCTACTTTTGGCATCTTTTTTCGGGATTTGTTCAACTGACAAACTTGCAAATACATGTGTATGTTCCTAGCAATATAAAAATTATTAACTCACGTTTGGGACATATTTCGTGAATAAAAAACAAATTGTGTTTCTAAACTTAAGTATTAAGCCTGTATAACTTTTTAAAATTTATTTTACGTCAATTTACTAATTAAATAATTCATTTTGAGTACCGGTAGTTATCATTCTTCTGCAAGTAAAGAAACAGATGGCTAGATTTTTTTTTGGGCGTATTCTTTAGTCCCATCCCCTCACTGATTGTATTCGACCCGGAAATGGCATTCGTAAAATATGTATCTCACGGCTGCAGCATTCTACCCCCTCCCGACGTTTATGGTTATGCGTTTCTTCAACTGGTATCGTACGAGCTGCAGGCCTATCTTATAGTCTACACGCACACTCGCGACTTTAAGTGTGGGCCCGAAACTTGTGAAGCGCGGGACCGAGTTATAGACCATTCAAGTACTATAATCCGGTTTAGACCCAATGCGAGGCCTATACGTCTGTGATCCATCGGCCAGAACGATAGTTCTGGCGATGTATAGTCTCATGTGGCGTGCGTCGTGGCAACGGCTCAGTCCAAAATCTTGAGAATCTTTCGATAGGAGTCCGTGCCGTTTCCCAGTCTACCGCCGCCCTTCCGAACCACGACTGTCCTTTCGTGCTCTCTCCTATATGATCGTTCCTTTTATGTGTGTGTGTGTGTATATGTGTGTACAATATTCTGGACAAGTTTGTCGCTTAAAATCTCCATATGAATAGTAATGGGGGTCTGCGTACCCTGCAAAGTACATGTGCAGGCTTGATTGAATGACAGCCGTGAATATATGCCTGAGACCCTCGCCTTGTCTTTGGATGGTCGTGTAAGATTTGATGATGGCAATTTTTAATTCGATTGTAATGACTAGCACTTTAGAAGACTTTGTAGTCGTCGGGGCATCACATCATTGTGTGAGGAGCACGAGTAACCTAAATAACATCTGGGTAAGGAATATCCTAATAGAAATAATCGAATGATGTTCTAAATTGAACATTCTATTTTTTTTTTCAATCAAAAATTGTTTGATAATTAATTACAATAAAAAATAATCGAAAAAAAAATCCCAAAAAGCCAGACGCATTTCTATGTAAGATGGCTCAAAACGTAGAAAGATCCGGGGTGTGTAAATATCCCTTCATTTTCTACGCATTAAACTCAAACAGCGTTAACCGTACAAAATTATTATTATTTTTTTTTTTAAATCACCGTAGTGCCTAGTGCACTACAGGATTACTGCACCCTCATGTCTCTATGG
>JAUJYS010002988.1:0-13791 GCA_033995665.1 Melogona broelemanni | reverse complement strand
ATCCCCACACTTCGTCTTTCCTCTCTCCATCCAAACTACAGCCTATCACGACGATATATGCCCCTACGCCTCCGTTAGTTTATCGGATTGTCGGAATAACAAAACTGCCCACGACTTTCATTTGCATGTGTTCCGGCAGCACCAAACATCGGGCGATCTCTTGGAGCAAAAAGTCGCCTGCGAAACGGTGAGTTACTCTTTCCGTTTTCTCGACACATTTATGGCCACCGCCTGCCGCAGCCAACCCACCATATAGGCGTTAGCGTCATGGTCGCTTCTGCGCACGGATGTCGCGGCCGAAACTTGGTTACGTCATTTCGTAGAGCGCGAATCTATGTGGCAGTCGCTCATTCAGGTTTTTGGAAGAGCGCTCGGAGCGCTCTTTCTGGCATAGCACAAACTTCACTGTATGCTCAACAGGGACGTTACGCGAACACCATCGTCGCCATTTTGTATCGCTACGATTTTCAATTACGATATTGTCAACCTGGTGGAAGGCAGGCGATATCTTCGATACCTCGAGACATACATGTACATACAGAGACAGATACAGATACTTGAGACATACTTGTACGTGGTGATATTTGAGGGTTAAGGTTTTAAATTGCGTATACAGATAGGGAAGGGAAACACCGAAAAAAGATAAACAGAGTCTGGGTAACTACCTCTGTCTAATCGGTTAATATTTTAGATATTCTGTCCCAGATTCAATCAATCAATGTTTATTCAGTCCTGGGACTGGTTTAACAGCAATGGGATATGTCTCTCCATTTTCTCCTATTTTTTGCCTTTTTTGTCCCAGATTGCCAACGTATTTTGTAATTCGTAATTCGTAACTCACCAGAATACGAATTCACTTCACTTCTGCAAAAAAAAACATTTTATTCAGCGAATTTCACTTGAACTTCAAGCATAATATGTGTTTAATTGCCTAGAGGTGTCAACTTTGGCAAGCCCAAAAACAAAGCTTAAATTATTCTGATTAAGCACCATGTCTTTGTAACGTAGGACTACTTCACGAAAAAGCATTCAAGCGTTCCGTACATCTCCTAGTCACTTGATCAGAAAATTTGATTGCCAATGAATTTCCAGCAAAAGTGTGCGATAAAGTAGCTCTTTAAATTCGTTGCGTCGTAATGATTCTAAACGTTACTCTTCAAACGGTTAACCGTAATCGATTACTACTCTTTCCCTGAATCAAGTGCCTATAAAACGAGATTCGCCTATTCTCCAACGTTTAATGGCGGAAACTTCGTGCAATTGCTTGAAAACCCTTTAACATAATTTTGATTAACCGTTTGGCATTCCGAGAATCCTGTGTTGCATGAATATCTCACGACTACATTAAACAAGTCCGTCCGCTGTGGCCGAGAGGTAGCGCGCTCGCTCACCAACCAGCGGATCTGGGTTCGATTCTCAGCGCAGCAGATTGTTTGATTGGCTCGTGGTACTGCGCGAGGGAAGGCAATGACAAACCACCTCTGTATTCTACCAAGAAAACTCAGGGGGCTTCTGCTCCCTGAAGTCACCAGGTGTCGGGGGATTGAGGGTCCGGGTCCGGAGACGACACGAAGGACTTAACAACAACATTAATGAAACTTCTGATTTAAGATGATTGCAACAGATACAGTAATAGGCTTAAGCTGGACAATTTCCAGGGCCATTTGTCTTCGTTACTGGCACGATACGATAAAATGTTTCGCATGTAATATCGCGTGTCCAGTCTACTACGTTATCCCGTGATAGCATCTAAAATATAATTCTTTAAGATAAAGGAATGCCTAGAGAAGTACATCTCTCAAGTGTTTCGACCAACTTTAATTTAGATAAAATATCATTGCTTAATTACCTTTCGCTAAAAAGAATGCTTCATCAATGCTTTATCGCAATCGATTTGACAGATTATTTTAATTCACATACTTCACCTTTAAACGTTTTTTTTCATAACACGTTATGGCACATTTTGTGACTTATGTTTCGTGGCAAGCTTAATGAGTTGTTTAATTTATTTATTTGTTTGAAAAAAAAAGATTGTTCTGCCCAAGTACAAAATGTATATTAAATTCGCTAGTCTCTGCCCTCAATACGGACGTCTATAGTTTTGCGTCAAGTTTGAGTTCAAGATAGTCGAGATAACTATATATTGGGTGACGTCACGGTATAAACGCGGCGCCTATCCATAGGGTCGACGTCACCATTTGCGCCACGTCGTTTGTTTGCGCTCGAAGAAACGACTCACTTAGAACTCCCGTAATGGCCGATTTCGGCGCCAAAGGTTGCTTTGTTTGACTCGACATTAGCGAACAAATTCAAAAAAGAGACAACATAATTTTCATACTGCAGAGGAAAACGATCGCCCCCGCCCGCCCATTCCCATTCCGTCCAACCCAGCCCATTGTTTGGAGGATTTTTACTCGGAACGCGCGCGCACCACGCCGTAGTCGACTCCGCCGGGGCCTATTAAAACTATGAACGATGCGATAACTTTGCAAACTAGTTTTATTCGGCAAACAATGAATTTGCTAGTCAATTTACGATACGAGGCCCGAAAGATCATGCGGTCGCATATGTCACCAAACGCGGCATACATCGATGCAGTTGCACGGCCAGACTATGCCGAATATCAACCTGAAAAGATAGTCGGCAATAGATAGCGCGTGCGCCAGTATCTTGTTATTTTTTTTATAAAAAAAATATGTGGAACCAAATGTTGTACCGGTACCTCGAAGCCCAAACCAAAACTCATCAGTATCGCCACCTTTACTCAATTATCTCAGCGCCGCAAATGAAGTAATTGATCTAGCTCACTGTTTTTTATCTTAAAACTCCCAGTTTTTTTTACAGATACTCGGCGCTTAAATTATTTGGAGAGCATATTTTCACATTTCACTCGTATTTCGGATCGCATAAAGGAGCGCCAACTCTGGGAATCAACCCATGGACCATCCTACCCTTCGAAAAATGTATTATACGGCAGTATACGGTTCCTATTCCTAGGATTTCAAAGGAATCCAAGAAATTATAAAGCTAAAAATCCAATAGGGCTGTATCGTGTTGTACGGCTAACAGAGGTTAACTGACCTTCGACGGATCATATAAACGAATGATAACTATAATACAATGGCGTACATATCGCGTTATGAGCGCCGAAGTAAATGCCATCTTTCGAGTTCAATTTTCTCGGATTGGAATTTGGTGTGCAAAATATATTCGCTAAATACGGTTGCCACATATGATTAGGTAGTGCAGGGAGGGTGGGGGGACGTAGTCACAGATAACTCTATCGGTCTAGCCGAAAACACCATTTTCACCGCGCGACTTTAAGCTGGTGCAGCCAGAGATGCGACCCACGCCACTAAACTCCCATAAAACATGTTAAACTGCCTATACCACGGCAGTATATAAACTACCTGAATATAGCGCGATAAACAACGTTTGGAGTACACAACTGCGGTTTTTGTTCAAGAATAAAACGGTATCACAGGAGACACTCAGAATTCACTTCCAAAACACGTAACACTTTCTTTTTTTTCCTCCTATTTTCATTTGGCAGACGCCGATGGATACCTATTCCCGTGTGCGAAAAAAATCCGGTCACCAACTTCAAATCAGCGAACTACAATTGAGAGGTAAGTTCGTCATGCTTACAGCCCTTCCCCCATTCCCCCTCTTAGCAAACAGTATATGCGTATTTTAGAAAGGAAATCGACCAAATCAGATTACAATGTATAATCGTAAAATATACAAAACGTTTTCTCTTGTCTATTGTGAATTACTAGAAGATACAGTGTCTCTTTGAGCGTATCATTTCACCGAAGTGTAAATCACGCACAACCTCCCGAGACCTTTGCTCGCGATGGGCCATAATTTCTGGTGTTTTGGTGAGCGTGCCTATATAGAATTCTCCGGGGATCTTGTTGCAATTACCGCGTTTCGTAGCACAAATGTAGCGGTTTTATTTCGATGAGTGGTTAGCTCGCTTTGCAAAGTATTCGTATGTACACCGGGTCTCAGGACGTGTTTCGGGACTGTGCACTGATGTTCGCTTGACAAGAGGATTCGCGGAACACGAATTGAATGTCTACTGTTCGACTATCAAATGAATCGTGTATGGAAGGGGCTATTATTGTCAAGATTGGACGAGACATGAGTTTAATTAATTCACCGAAAACGGTGTTTTGCCACGTTTGCTTCATAGTTCATAGTTTTCGAAATTATTGATGGATAAATGAATTTTATTCCTAAAAACGTGCTGTTAAAAAAGAGAACTCACTTCGTCATTTGTCATCAATTTCTTGATTTTCAACCGATTTGTATTAAATATTTTTAATAGACTCATAATACAGTGCCAATATTCAGAGATTATTGTAAACAAAATCTGGTGGTAAGTGCAGTTCAGGACCATAGGCGCCGCGATTCGTACGCCTCCTTAACAAACCACACTAATCCCACATATCACACATATAGCCATAAATTTTTCAGATTCCCCGAACTCAGAAATAAGACATCCAAAATATTATTGTAGTTTGTTAGCCCTATAGCTGTGAAGGTTTTCATAAAATAACATCTCTGTTTGCATTCATATTTTTTTCCTATCGTATTCACTTACTTTTTTTAAATCCCTTCTTATAAGTAACAATGCAGAATAAATAATATCATGTTCCTGGAAATCATTTTGGCAGACCAAAAAGGTTCTTAGAACCTATACGCCGCAAAATACATACTATACTGTGGCGTGAAAAATTCCGCGAAGAAAGAAAACGAGAGCCCATAAAGTGCAAAAGTTGGATTTCAAAAGAGTTTTCCACTTTTTTCACCGTTTCAAGCCTTTCTATTCGGAATAAACAAAGTTAACCCGGCATTTGATTAAAGTGCATGAGAAATGCCAGACCGGCTATTGACGACCGCCACAACACCTAATTTCAGGTTTCGTTTAAAAAAATGCGATCCCTAATAATAACGTATCATTTCCCACCTAACATACAGTACTACTGTCTTTCTATCTAAGTGTGCCTTTCTATCCTCTTGTGATCACGCCTACTCTTGCATCTCTTGGGCGGTAAATTCCGTAACAAATTCTAGTATCAATCTGTTTAAAGAAAGCGCCAATAAGCAGTAATACTCGTCGAAGCCCGATCATTATTGCAGCCGACTAACTTTTGTGAACTCAATTTGTAGTTTTCTTGGCTTTGGATCAAAAATTCCTGCGCCAGAGCCCCTGTCAAACAATCCAATTAATATCCGATGGTACGACGACTCGTCGAAGCCCGATCATTATTGCAGCCGACTGACGAGCTGTTGTCCCTTCGATTCCCTGCGCGGACTCTCGTTCATTCGATCCCGGAATATCAGTGAAAATGCACCACTAACCTATTGTAATAGCCACATGAGGGGTACAAAATCTCCTATTATTCACAGTAGCGATTGAAAATTAAAATTCTATGTGATGCGTATACATGTAAAGGCGTGGAACAGGGAATATACGTATTGTACTAGTATACTCCCAAGAACCCAGGAGCTTATACATATTTTTTTAAAGATAATTGAAAATTAGACTTGGACGAATTATATTATTTCTAGATTCTCATAGTCAACGGGTTTGAATTTCGAATGTTAATGAGCACAAAACAAAAAAGACGAGTTGCACATAAGGAGAAATCGCCGAACCGGAACGAAGAAGATGAACGAGATTGCAATGGTATTTGCAAAATGTTAAAAGCACGTTAATTCGAAGGACAAAACGTGATAGTTACATTTCTTGTTAATTAACGTGCTTTTAACATTTTGCAAATAACATTGCGATCTCGTTCATTTTTATCGTTCCGGTTCGGCGATTTCTCCTTATGTGCACCTCGTCTTTTTTGTTTTGTGCTCATTAACATTCCATTTTACCAGAGATGAACATTGGATTACCGTAGAAATTATTTGGTTAATCTCTATAACTCACTTGGGTTTGAATTTACTTGAGATTTGGAACAGTGATTTGAACAATCAGGCACGTTTATGCTCAGATCATAGGAGGATCTATTTCGCGCTAGGGAAAAAACTTCTGTTTCAATGCTACCTTGCTCCCCCGTATATTTCACTCTATCGCGCGTATATACAGCTCAACGTACTGAGAAAGTCATTGTCTGCAGTACTTTACATCATTCAGGGCATTTGACTGGATCGATATATATGGCGAGTTTTAGGGCGGCCTATTAAAGTTGAACTGCAGTAGAAACGGCGGGAGCAAAATATGATATTTGTCGTATATTCTCTGTCTGGGCAAACGCCCAAATACTTATGCTAAGAAGTACGCGAATAAGCTGTACGCGGTAGCTAGGGGATATATTTTTTGTTGTCTGCTCGCCGAAGCAATTTACAACTCAGTGTAACTCTAGAACTAAATTATATACAGTATGACCTCGCATAATTTACATATGTGTGACCGATAAGTTTGTGTGTTACTAGGAACTTACTCGAATTTCAATTGCTATCATTTCCGGGAATAGATTTCCGATAGCTGAAAGTATACAGTAGCTCCATATACATTTCACACGTATTATGATTTCAGTTGTGCCTGTTCTTTCATTGTTTAGGATGCAAATTTATGAAATATCGAATTCGGTCTGGCGAATAATTCGCATAATCGCATTCATGTCACAATGATGACAATCAAACAATTCAAATGAATATTGAAAAAAATACTCTTACAACAAAAAGATTTTTGTCTCCGACCAGTGGATACGGAAAACTGCTGTTTTAACGTGCTGATGATGATAATGATGATTATTGTAACCACGAAATGTAATATAATTTCCTACGTCAAAAATAAAAACGTTATCCAAGAAGGTGCCGTTTCCCGTCTCCACTGGTCGAAGACAGATATATTTTTGTTGTAATTGCTCGACAACGGCTCATACGAACAATAATCTTAATCAGATAAATACTCTGTAATTTTACTTTTTACAGTAGAAGATAAATGTGAATTTTAAATAAAATCCCGAAACAATATTTAAATGATATTTTTTAATTTTAAAATGTAAATGTCGAAATACTAATTTCATAGAATCTTCCAACTAAGAAATATATTTTTTTAAATTAACACGGTAACGTTAGCTGTCAATTATGTCTAGTAGCCGTTAAATCAGAATGGAGCCAACAAATACTACACGCACGTTAAAGCAAACATACTGTGTACGAGTCATACATACATTGTTTGCGAGACAGATGTTAAAATAAATAATGATTTTACGTTACTATTAAAACCAAAACTACAGTATGACCCAATAAAAATAGTACCAAAATAGTTTTCGCTATAAATTGAGCAAACAATTTCCAATTGCTTCGATACTTGGTACATATGTTCATATACTCATTCTTTTCAAACCTTTCTAGCAAATAAGTAGCAGAAAACATTTACGCGCACAGGGAGCGCTACACTGCGCCATCTATATTGCCATTTCACCGGTATCTTGATTAAAAATAGCAATGAAAGAAGGATGACATATTTACAATACAATTTTTACAGAAAGCATAAAATTATGATGCTAGGCGGTTATAAAAAAAATTCTTGAGAAAAAATAATCCAGAATTGGTAGACGATAAGAATCGTGAGGATACAGCCGCCAAAAGAATGCCCGCGCTGAAGAAAGTTGAGCAGCCTAAGTTGCGCAGTTGTTTTTAAACAGGGAAAAACGAGCGCAAAGTTACAAAATTCAACGAGATATCGTGCGAAAGACTATCATTTCGAAGTATTTTGTGCACGCATACATGAAAATGTCCTAGAATTTGAATTGCTTTAAAAATGTGTGAATACAATCATCTTAATAGCCCTCTATGGACGCGAAATTTGCTTATCGGCGCATGCGCTTCCGCGCTTGTGCTCCTGCAAAATGGATACACACATAAAACATTGAAATGATTAGTTTAGTTACAAGTAGTGCAGCTATATTTTTACCAAGTTTCAAATAATTTGGTTAATTTTTGCTCAATTTATAGCGAAAACCGTTTTGGTACTCTTTTTATTGAGCCATACATAACCATTCTATTATTATTATAATTTTCTTAC
Source organism: Melogona broelemanni (assembly GCA_033995665.1). Taxonomy (NCBI): domain Eukaryota; kingdom Metazoa; phylum Arthropoda; class Diplopoda; order Chordeumatida; family Chordeumatidae; genus Melogona; species Melogona broelemanni. The sequence goes on along the minus strand of JAUJYS010002988.1, from coordinate 5,738 downwards.
TGTCAAATTTTATTCAAATGGTTTGGGTGATCAGATAATTATTCAATAAAATCATATTTTAATAGTGTATGATAAACGACACGCAAATAGCATGCCATACTTCATACTTACGGACCTCAACGCTAATGAATAGGTTTCCTGTGCTATAGACTCTTGGTTTCCTTGTTGGTTTAGTAGCGTGTGCCGGGCTTTATAGCCTCGTACACTGATTTCCGGTACGGGGCGGCGGCCAAACCCACACACGCAAACACAATGCTGAGCGAGATTTTGTCCCTTTTGCAGCTGCGCCAGATTGCGACTCCCAGGCGGAGCTGCAATCTTCCGAAACCAATTCACAGTGCTTCCAGGGTAGCGAGAACCGGCTGGGCTCCTGCTACCCGCTGCCGCGTCAGCGTCGCCAGTCGATCGAGTACGACAGCGTCCTCAGCGACTCGGACACGACCGACATCGGGGTCACCTATTACACCGAGTCGGTCGGTCAGCTTCACGACAGGAGTAGAGGTAAGGGAGCAAAAAGTAGCTCATCAATCATCGGGGTGACCGATCTTCGGTTCCTATTTTTTTCTTCTCTTCAAATTGTCGTTTCGGCTCGCGCGACGCAGCACAAAGTTTTTGTCGTATCGGCAGAACGGTTGGACTGCTTTGTGTCATTGCGGAGCGATTTCACTCACTAGCGCCACCTAGCGATAAATTTGCACTTTCGCATTTGTTGACACAGGTCCGTTAGTAAATAGGCTGGCTTTGTTTTGCAGTCGCCAAAAGCGTTGGTTATGTTAATAGAGAACAAACAAAAAAAGTAATTCCATTCAAAAACATTATTTTCCCTTTATTTATCCAAAAACAATTTTTAAATTTAGCAGGATGCAATGATGCTTTTTTAAAACATACATTCACGGTTCATTTTTGAACAGTCTGCCAAGTCTCAAGAAAACTTGTAAACACGCCACATGGTGACGCTAGTACTCGTATATGGCTATTGTTTTTGTCGATTAGCCCTCTCTGTGAAACCAGAAATCAAGCTTGTGTGGATGCTCAACTTTACATCGCGAAGCCAGCCCTCACCGCAGCCACCCCAATCCCTTTTTCAATCCCAAAAGTAGGCTGATTTCTCTCTTTAAAAAAAACATGTAAGCCACCACGAAACCAAAAGAAAATGCAATGTCGAAAAGACCATAATTTCTTTGGCTACACACATGGACTTTTTCAACAGTAAGGAACCAAACCTTTTCTTTCGGCTTTAAGGTCGGCAACGTTTGGCATTATCAAGACCAAGAAGAACATTGCATTTAAAAAATAAAAGATTCATGAAATTACGCGTGCACTCTTACCATACCATTATCAGAACATCGTTGAAGTTGCATAGAACTTTCAGCTTATGTGCCAAACAAATCGCCGCATGCAAAAATAGCATCGAATTCAAAAAGAAAAAAACTCCTCGAATTTTAGTCGCGTCCACATGTATTGTGCAAGTTCCTAAATTAAGCTGCAATGTAACATAATATTTTTTTTTTATAATTTGTAAATTACAAGTAAAAGTTTTCGATACATGCCTTTTTTACTACTGCATGTCCCTATTATGGTTATGTTCTACTATGCCCTATTTTGAAATCGTGCTTGAATGAAATGCACCATGTTTATTTCATTCAAGCACCATGTATTCACTGAAATTCGCGCAATTCATTATTTAACAAACTATATTTGTTATCAGTTCCAGACCTAATATATCATGCGACGGATTCGAGCTCGTCCAACGAGGCCTCGCCGGATGAGGACAAGCAAATAGAATCGCATTTAAATCAAAGGAACTACTCATCTCCAAGACTAACATCACGCGACAAGTGGTAAGTCTTTCTTATACCGTATTTTTGCTCTGCACATGACGATGTTCCAACTAGTGTAACGTAACAGGGATGCTACTCAATTGACTGTTCGGAAAATATCGAATGGCCTATTTCAAAACCAACTTAAAGTCACATGAAAATCGGATACATAAATTAACTTGGGTAGGTATATCTTGTCATCGATAATGGTCATACTATTTAGATGTAAGATATGATCCACGTAAACCCAACCATCGTAGTGAGATATTATCCAACTCCACAATACTTTCCAATAGACGGCGCTGCATGGAATAACTTCAGCTCCATCGATATAATTCATTCGACTGTATCACCACCGCGAAAGTAGCGTGACATTCAGACTCGAAATTTCTCACCTACTTCTATATAAAAACTACACCTGAACTCTGAACGTATCAAACACATCTTTCAACATTTTTTGCATTCAAAGCGAGAGGATTGGTTTGCTCAAACCTTTTGACGCGATTTTTTTCCTACAAAAAGCCAATCCTCCCCAATTTGAATCAAATCTCGGCATCGCAGAAACTGATTGAGAAACGGGCGCTTTTGAAATACGTTTTATAATCCCCTGTACGTGAGCACTGGAAATCGGCAGGCAACTTTGCGTTCCATATGACGTCACCTGCGCGCGTGCACTGAACGTACCTCCTACAATGGATCGACGCAGATAGGAAGAAAAAAAAGGAAAGTGGGGGCGGCTCATTCTATCTACATAGGCGCGGGCACCCTTGGTAATAATATAATGCAAAGTCGGGAGGAAAATAAATGATTTGATCAGCAGAGGAATTTGGATAGTATACAAGATCAAATTTACTCGGTCCACACATTTTTTCATCACGTATGCTGTTTTTTTTTTTTTTTGTTGTATCGAAGAAATCTACCTTCCTGTATTATTTTACCTATCGATTCGCGGTCAACTAACTGAATTTGATACGAGACCGGCAGCGTGAAAACGCGGTTCGCTGTCAACTGGGGAAAAAATTGCTCGCATCCTCTAAGGAAAAAATAGTGCTCCTGAATAATTTATTTTGTTAGCTTTCATGCGGTGAGGTTTACGTTATATCTATGCAAATTTCGATGTTTCAGGAAATTGTTATCTAGAAAAAGGGTGTAGTTACAGGGTGGGCTTCATTAGAATTATCTTTGTCTTGTAAGACATGGCGATACACAGCAAATATATACGCTGTACACGTTTTGAAGCATAATAACCACGAATGAAAAAGCACCGTATCGTAGGTCTATTATGTATAAAAAATCTTTCCTCGGTTCAGTCAATCGCTGTGCTCGCATGATCTACGAATGGGGTAGAAAGTGTCGACAACGATACAACGCGTGTCATACTCTGAACTGGAAACCAAAGAATTCACTTCAAATCTGAGAACCTTAATAATTTCTAGTGACATGTTATGTACATAATAAAGCTAGGTCTATGGATGGTTATTCCGAAAATCAAATTTATTACAAAGTGTTAAAGACTTTATTTTCCTTACCTACATAAAAATACTTTATTAGTAGAATTCATCTCAAGTTACATACATGTGTAAGCTATAAATAAAAGTAAAGTGTTTTAGGCGAAACTTTCATAAAACTTGTTTCGATATTCTTGGTATCATTTTTTTAATTTTTGACATTCATACCAAAATATTTTCCCCAATCAAAAAAAAAAAAGAAATCATGTAGAATAATATTTAAGATGTTATTTATCGTAACAAATGAAACCAAAACGTGATATGTCAAATAATTAACGACATAATTTTGGGCTTATGTAAAATCAACTCCTTTTAAATTAATGGTGTGACAGTGCACAGCAAACTACGAAATCGTGCTAGGCTAGGTGTTATCATCTTACACAAGGCACCCCAGCTCTGATCTGTGTGCAACCCTTGCGCGACAACTTCCAATATTCGAACCCGCTGTATAGTTTGCGACGTGGTATCACTCGTAGGAATGTCCTGAAAATTTGGGGGTGGCGATGGGAGAGCGTGACTTCAAAGCAACGAAGACGAATGGTAAATGACGAAGGATGAGATACATACCGAACATACAGAACCAACAACATCGTGTCGATAGGCAAAAGGTGAAACACCAAAAAAAAAAAAAAAAAAAAAAAAAGAGTACCCCATATAAATTGACGGCATTGAGTTAGCCTTTGTAGATCCTATTGGATGATAGCGTGCGATGAAATTCGTTTTATAAGCTTCGATAGCGTATGATCATAGTATTCAGGGACCCGACACCTTGCTCAAGAGGACATGGAAATATGAAATCACTTCACAGTAGATAACTGTAAAACTGCTTCTGATGTTTATCGAGGATTATAACTTGTTATTCATTATACTCAAATCATAGAATCAATAACAAGGAAAAGGAAAACCACCATGCAGATGAACATTGCTAAGAAAAGTGGTCATATTGTTACTGCTTTTCTTACTCATCACATTCACAGTTCAGACTGATAATGTGGTCACTAAAAGGCCACTTTGAGGACAATTTTTTTCTGAATATTCCTATGTGGCATACGCACACGTGGAGTCTAGAAAAGAAAAATTGGGAGTTTGGGGCTTTGGTCTTAGGAGGAATTGGGAAGCCAGGCTTGGTGTGGGGGGTGTATACAGTCGCGATCACGTCTCGGAGAGTCAAAAGCAAACGCAACGTTTGTATTGGCATTGGTATGCAAATAAAACCGGTTTACTGCCGGCGCTTGCTATTTAGCTTCAGGGTAAGTCGCTTGCGTGACGGAATCCAATTTATGTTAAAAACAGGACAGGGATGGGAAAATTCAAATACGAAGGTAGAAAGAAACGTGCCTGTGCTCTCTACAAAGTAACAGAAATACGTCTCCTGAATTATTATTAAATTATGCAATGCGCTTTTACGATTATTTATCCACGATTATGTAAGGAAAAATGTTGTGGTGTTAAATTGTATTTGTATTTTTCGTCGATGCCGTGATATCCAACGAGTAAAATAAATATCACATAACATTGTTAGAAAAATGAACTTGTACAATAATCTACCACGAATAACTACTACAAGCAAAGCCTTAAAGCCATTACGTGAAGCAAACAAAATGTACCGAAACAGACTGAGTTGACGAGCCTCAAAAGAGTATAATTCGTTAATTGTTAAGAGTATAAAATATATACTTGTACATTCCTTTATAGCCTAAAATTGAATTTCTTTCTCGACCAGTGAGAAATTCAATTTTAGGCTACTGCAATCCAACGGCTCCTAAGAAACAATCAAGTATAATGACATTCCTTTATATGTCCGACTATTTAAAATATACAGTACAATATCCATAAAAAATAAAATAACCAACATGCTCCTAAATGAATCCATGTAGCATCTTATGTTGTCTGGTTAAGAGACATACTACAAATACGTTAAAACATCAAATTACTTACAAAGTGCAAAGAGCACGGTGCCATAATAAGCTTGGGTCACTGAACCGAACAGGTCAGCTAATTTGCAACACGTTGCGTCCTTTGCTATGAGCAAGCATTCAAAAAGCGAAAAAAAAGCCGAGTAGACTCTATCGTTGTGTCGTTAGTGTATTTAAACTTCCTTCGATTCAAAAAGCTATTCACTACTGCTTCTCCCTATAAGCAGGCAACCGGTGCTTGCATGGTATTGACCTGAGATGCTGCCCCCAATATGCAGGCAAACAATACAGGCATATTTTCTGAAGAGCTCAATGCGCTTCTTTCTCATTATACAATGAAAATAAAATATGAGCCGTTTGATTAAACAGTGAATTATGTGTTTCCTTGACCATAAGGATGGACTACGGCAACACTTCTAGTATCGATGCAAATAGCAGATTACCGTCGAATTTAAAAAATAATAGGATATTAATGACAACAAAACTAAGAAGTC
>JAUJYS010002987.1:0-13759 GCA_033995665.1 Melogona broelemanni | reverse complement strand
TGGAGATAGAGTATAGAATTTGTAGACGGTGTTCTGCTCTGCGGGTGGTGAGAAGCTGGAGCTGAAGGGAGGACACTACCTCGATCATACATGTGTCCCAACTATAATCACGCAAGATATGACGGGCAGCTCTACGTTGAATTCCTTCGATGGAATCGATGTGGTTTGCTTGATACAGGTCCCAGACTGCGGAGGCGTACTCTAAGGTGGGATACATTCCACAATATATAATTTAAAAGACACAAAAAGACTCCTAAACTGTCGAAAACGCCAAGGGCTGGTGGCGTAACGAGCTTGTATACCGGTACCACAATACTAACATGCCATACCATTAGTTTTCAAATTCACCTAGAAGTGAAGAGCAATGTTTGGTCGTCGACAACTCGCTGTGAAAAGATAAAATTATGGTAGTGTAAAAAATATAGACACGCTGCGTTTGCTGCCATCTTAGTCTACTTAAAGTATTAGATTATTAGTGCACATGCAGCGCTCTTGTTATCATCAATGTAAATATTTTCCAACGGATGTGGCACAGTTTTGTCAATTTGTGATTCAATAGTTCAATGGCTCTTATTTTAAAATAAACTGCTACGGCTCTTATTTTTATCGTTTGTTAGTGTTCAATTATCAGTCGCTATTCATTTCCCCATACATTATTGTAAACCATATTTGCTAAATATTTTTTGTTAAGGTTGACGTGCTCAGTCACTTTTTTGTACCATTCGTGTATCCGAGTGAAATGTAAATAGGAAATGAAATACAAATCAAATGGTATGCCAGTTTTATCGCAAATATATTTTATGGGTTGGTGACTTGCTCATTTGAGTTTTTTTTTTCTCGTTTCACTTACGCACATGTTGTGGAATGCTTCTGTTTATATTTAAAAATGTCATTGTGGGATTTGTCAAAAAAAAGTGGGGGGGGGGGTCAGCTGAGTCTGACCCAAAAGGGAGAATCAAAACCGACCCCCACAGTATCGGTCAAATTCACCGTTTATGCACGGTATAAGGGGGTTGGGCTACTGAAGTGTGGGGGTTAAACTCCCATTGGGAGTCCCCTAATCCCTCACTGGCAAATTTATTTCTGGTTACAATCTTCATCCATTTTAAAATTTAACTGTATTGTAGTTGAATCTCGAGTCTCGACTCATTTGAACAGACCGCCAAAGAAAATGCCCAAATGAATCGATGACATTCGATATCTGAAAAACGTAATGGATGTTGGCCAACGATTTCAAAAGTCTAAACTATTCTAACCAAATAGGCGTCTTTGCTATGCGTCTGTAGAACTCTTACATATTTTAAAACATCGCCACAAATTAAACATTCGTTTTCGGTAATCGTCTGAAGAATTAAGTGCTTTTTGAAAAATCGAGCGAAACCGCCCGAATGGACGTCATAGTTCTACTGTCATACCATGTTTAAATATGCATAGGACTCTCGCACTCTAAGTCTTACGATGCATGATCATTGGACACCATAACTTCCGGTGGACATTTTGTTTTGTTGTAGGCGGAAAATTTTTTGTGGTGTTTATTTAAGTTTCCCACCGAAAACAAAGTTGCATCGTAATGTGAATGCGTTGTTGCGAACACAACCGGTAAAGTTGTCAACTTTTGTGGTTGAAAATAAACCTATTCGTGGTAGTGGCGACTTGTTGTCAAAGTTTAGAAACTCGTGCAACAAGTTCCTGGAGCTGGCTAAAAACAAAATGGCCGAAACTTCCGGCGTGGTCACACTCTCCTGCGATAATCATCACCAACTGTTGGTGGGCGGTCTGTGGCATTTTTTCCAGACCAACCTGGGCGTCGATTTCAACGTCCAGTGGGCCGGTCAGTCAGCCCGTGCCCACCGTCTGGTCATGGACGTCTTTCTGTCGTCCGACAAACTCCTGGACACGGCTAGACAGCCTCCCACCCGGATGCAGCAGGGTGGCCACGGCGAGTTGGATCTGCTACTCCAGTTCCTGTACAAGGGCAAGGTGACCGTTCAGGTGGAGCAACTCGGAGATCTGCTGGAGATAGCCAAGCAGTCTGAGTTCAAGATCTTACTCGACGCTTTGCAAGCCGCCACGGACAGTTTACCAGTAGTTCATGTAGGTTCACCCACTGTCAAAGTCGAATCGACCGACGACGAAGAGCAGGATACCGAACAGGGTTACATAATTCTACCCGACCCGGGATACAACTGCGGACCAGATTTAGAATCCAGCGAGTCCAGTGACCAAGAATCGGACAGCGAACAATTCGACACGGTCAAAGTTGAACCCCAGGAAGTGTACCAACTATCGTCCGACTCCTCCTGTACGAGCACGGACGTTGATCACGACGAGTTCAGCGACGTGGAGGCCGTCAACGAGGACGGTAGTCGGATGCCGCCGCCGGATGTCCACCTACCTGGCCAGGACTACGACACGCGGCTGGTCCGAATTAAGTTGGAACCGGAAGTACGTCACACCGGGACTTCGACGGACGAGTGCTCGGTACGACGTAAGCCGTCGCAGGTTCGCTGGTCGTTCCAGTCGGACCGTCTGCCTGCCGGCTCGTCGGATTCATTACCGGTGCAGGGCCAGTCGGTGCCGGAGAGTGACTGTCAGGAGGGGAGGGTGAGAAGCCAGCAGCGGTGGAGGCAGCGGAGACGGGAGCCGAGCCGGAATATCGTGCTGAAGTTGAATCGGCCGGGTGGTTACTCGCGCAAGAAGTTACACAAGTGTCCTTACTGCAGCAAGAGCTACCAGAAATCGCATTTGGTCACTCATCTGCGAATACATACAGGTAATAAGATGGATGTTGCTTTTGTGGGGAATATAATGTTTATATTTGCATCACATGTAGTTATACCAGTTGTCTTTTCAGCTTGAGTTTTTATGCTTAACTCTTTTGCTTACCGCTTTGGTAAGACACGTTTCGGTAAGAAAAATGTTTCTCAATTATTTTTATTATCTATTTATCCGTTTTGCTTTGCAACATGAGATTAGAATCGAAACGTTTCATTCTGTAGTAATTAATTCTTCCAAAAATCTCATTCTCTACACGAATAGGCGAACGACCGTTCAAATGTGAGGAACCGATGTGCCAGAAAAGTTTCGCCCGGAAAAACACGCTGAAGAGTCACAAGCTGAGTCACACGGGAGAGAAGCCGTACCGTTGCGACGGCTGCCAGCGACGTTTCGGTAAGAAAAATCTTTCTCAATTATTTTTATTGTCTAATTATCCGTTTTGCGTTGCAACATGTGATTAGAATCGAAACGTTTCATTTTCCTTTGGGGATATTCTCTCTTCCCCACTCTATTTTTCAATCAGTTCAACGCGCCAGTTTAAATCTTCACAAGAGACAGGCCTGTCCGAACAGGGAGGACTCTGATTGAACGTACAACTGAATGGTCAGTAGGCGGAGTCTTGGAGAACCACCACACTTACTCCAAAAAATTGGAATACATGTGGATTTCGCATTAACACACAGTTTTGAACACAGTGGTGCAGTGCTCTGTAATCTTTGTTCGCCATCTTTGATTGTTTTTCTTGGAAATTGTTAAAGCGAATTATTAATTAATTTTCCTGGGAATTGATAAGAAAATTAGGAATTTATTTTCTTGAGAATTGTTGACAGAATTAGAAACTGATAAGGAATTGATAGAAACTAGGAATTCATTTTCTTGACAACTGAGTCTAGTCAGTTACAGTTCTTTGAAGGCTTACAGTGAAGGGAACAAGAGAAAGGAAGAGACCCTCAAAGGATCTTCAACTCAATTGCTTGTGACTTAGCCGAATCAAGGGTGTGTGTAAGGTCAAACGACAAAGAACAAGGCACCAAAGTGCCTTCGCTATGGTGAAATTACAATTTACTCGAATGTTTTCCCGAACCGCTGAAGCATTATTTTGCAAAAAAAAATCGGAATTTGATTACGGGTTCGATTTACTCGAATAAAAATATTGTCTTATAATCTTGTTTCGCTTTTGATTAAAAAAAAAATGTAAGATGAAACCAAAGATAGCAAAAATACCAGACGCTTTTTTAGCTAAACTAAAAACGGTTGAGATCGACGATCTGACTTCGAAACACAGAATATTGACGAAAATGAACAGGGAAGTCCAAAATAGCCACCTCATAACAAGTCTTGCCCACATCCCAATTAATATATCCCTTACTTTAAGGCTCATGATAACAATCTGCTTATTTAATGAGAAAGTTAAATTTCAGCAGAGAAATTCACATATCTGCCATAAAATTAAACGTACAAAATAAATAAAATACTAGATAACCAAATCATTTTTCAATTTTCAAATTTTATTTCTGTGTCATGAAGAAAAAGGCAATTCTGTTTTGGCACAAGAAAACAGATCGCCTATTTCGTGGAATGAGAACACAGTCAATTTTTTTGGTCACATTGAAATTGATCAAACATACAAATTGTACAGGGTGCGAGGGAAAAACTGGAGAGGGCGTTCATCCCTACACAGTACCGCACATGATTTTTATAATAATAATAATAGTTATAAAAAAATTCCCAACATTCACTTCTGAGGTAAGGAATAATATATATGGCCAGCCCCCTTCATTAACACATTATGCAATCATTTTCTGGCCACAGATTGGGGTCAGTTTAGATTGATTAACAATTTATTCAAACACAGTTTCAACATGCAAAGTGCCCGAAAAGTCTCGATCATTTTCCCCCGCAGTTCTCGGTCGAACACGATGCACGTACAAAGGAAGCATAATTTTTTCTAAAAATAAAATCCCAATATGGAATTACTGAAAAAATACAAATGTCATAACACGAATCGACCACCTTCTACACAAAAGCATCGCCTGGGAATAAAATTAATTTGTTCTATGCCTGGACTTGATCGGGGACCTACACAATCCACTAACACGATATAACTTTCTAAGGTTAAGTAAACAGAAAACCTTCAGTAAACAGATTAATTTTCGCAATCATTTCAGTAGCCCCAATAAAAGATAGTTGAAAATGTTGGCACCAAATGCTGACTAGCAAAATTAATTTAATTTACCCTCGAATTTTACATTAGTGATACACTTGCGCAAGGTCACGCGAAACATGGTCGAAATTGCGCAAAATATTGCGCACTTTTTCAAACCCAAAAACAAATACAAAGTGGTTTTTCCAACAAAAAATCGAATAGGTCAAACTGAATACGTTTACTTGCGTGATGCTTTTGTATATAGATGACGATCGTTTCGTTCATGACGTGGGTCACCTCAACCTTTCCCAGACATAAAAAAATGTAATGATCCGTTTGACTACCAACATTTTAGGGTATCGTGAACGCGTCGCGCAAAAACAGACCTAACGACAATCCCACGCTGCGGTTATTTCCATCCAAAATAAATAATTTTCTTTTTGGCCAACAGCACATTCAATGGCCTACCCGCTAGGACAGTCTTTGCGCGACCCGTTTACACTGCGAATTCTATCCCGATCAGAAACTATCGTCACGTCGTCAGAAAAATTAAACCCTGAATCACATTTCACGTTTTTGCCCCACAAAGAAAAGTGTTGATCCGTTTTGGATCCAACACTGTTTCCCCTGTCAGTCTGTTCAGGTTAAAAAAAGAAATTCTCCACACTGTCGATTCTTAAAATCGATCATCGCGTGTATCAGACCCAAACAAACTGACATTTCCATCTGGTGAGTTCTAACTGGGGACCTAACATTGAGCCTCATTGGTATATTTAAATGCCACCCACTAATCTTCCACCTTTTTGGTTCGGCGAAGCAAAAAACGAATAATTTGTTCCAAAATTAAATTTAGATTATCCCCGAGAAACGTTTTTATTTGTTTAAAAAAAAAACGTGTGTCACTCCCCCTGTTGTGAGAACGGGGGAAACTGACATCACGGTTCGGCCGTAGCAGCTTTACACAGATTTGGCGACCCTTGCTCCCCCTGGCGGTGGTTTTTCTCTCCATCTCTCGTGTTGGTGGATCTATCTCTCCCTCCTCCTCCGCCCCCGTGCTTACGTGCCGGTCTCTCTCACACAATTGTTCCGTACCAGGGCATGGTCACTGTCGTCGCCATCGTTGCCGCGTCACGGCCGGTCGGCGTTTGTCACATGGGCGCGTAGTCAAGCTGGACGTAGAGTTGTCGGACGCCCGCCTGCGTGAAGATGTTGTGCGTGTGGCTGAGAATGTATTTAGGGTCCGCGCCCTGCGCCACCTCCAGTTTGACGGTGCCGATGTACACCTTGCTGCACAAGGTCCAGAAATGGGGCTCCTGCACGCTGTACACGCCCTCTAGGGTCATGACCTGTTAATGAAGAGGTTGCAAAATTTGATTAAAAAAATTCCTGTTCCAAAAATAGGCACATGGGCGTTTACTTGACACCCACTTGGGGCATCAGGTGGTGTGCAGAGTTGAAATTTAGTTGCATTAATGAGATCAGGACAATGCTCTGCATGCATGCTTGATTTTGCCATTATTTGACAATTGTGTGTCAATAGTGCTAAATTCGATAGAAATGTCTGCTATATGCTAATGGCCGAATTATTAGTTCCAGTAATGCCAAACGTTTGTTTGAGAATTCATTGACTCTCGTAGATAAGGTTTCCGAAAGTTAACAAGGTATAATGACAATTTAATTGGTCGTGTTCATAATAATTCATAAGTTGTCACTAATGTGTTCCGATAACATTTAAATTGGATAATGAAAAATGAAGTTAAATGTCTACGTCCAGAGAATTTTAAATAAAAAACTAGTTAAAACGAGAGCCCCCCCTCCCCAATAGCACATTTTGACGTTGCAATTCCAAAATACAAAATAAAAATAATGGAAGGTATAGACATGGAGGATGAAAGCGCAAAAAATCCATTTGTACCCAGAAAATCCATTTGTACCCATGCACTATTGACGCTTAAAAATAATATGTTATTTTGTTTATTGACTTTCGGTTGAATACGTTTTTATTGTATGTTAGCTTGTACTGCATTAGCAGAATACGCGATTGAAAGCGTGTTATTATTGTCATCATTACAATTACGCAGCTGTTCAAACACGCGAGCGAATCATTACTCTGACCCGACACATATTTTGGTTCGCCGGCAGTGTTGCCAAACACGTTTCGTTTTTCACAATTTCGCCGTGATCCCCCACCTGTCTAGCTAAATTTTTACATATCGACGTAAATTTAGAGAAATCGTTGCAATTGTTTTCCAATTTGAGTTCAGGATTGGAATGAACTTTTCGTCTTTCAAATTATATGTTTATAAGCGACGAATGTAATTATAACAATATTAATTTATCGGCATGTTCTATTAAAATTGGTAGTTGATTTAAACATGGATAAAATAGAGTGTGGGTCCTGCATTTTAAAGCACCAATGGAATGAGCATTTCAAAATTAAAAATAAATGTTCATACCTGGCGAACTACTTTAATTTTAATATTAAATAAAATGTAAAACTATTTTATTAAAATTTTCAACTGTTAATAACGTAGCTAAAATAGGTTTATTATTAAATTTGAAGCACCGAAAACCAAATTTTTTTGGACACGCATTTATGGAAGGGACATTATTGGAACACTTACTCGTTGGTAACATCCGGGCAGCAGGTGATCGAGTTCCCGAGGCGTGCGTTGCATCAGAACGCAAATTGAGTCTCTCAGCAGGGGCAGCACGCTAAAATGGAACGGAAAGCACACGGTTGCAGTTTGCTGCTATCTCCGTTTTTTCGGCTGAAGGAATATCCAATTTTAGATGGGGTTTCAATTTTAGACTAGGAATATGTAAGCGTATCAAACCTGATTCCGATCATGGTAGCGATGAACATGGAGCAGATAGGATCGGCGATCATCCAGCCAAACTGGCTCATCAGAATGGCGGATATGATGACGCCGACGCTGCCCAGGGTGTCGGCCATGATGTGGAGGAAGACGCCTGCAAAACACGAAATAAAAAAATAAAAAAATAGGTTAGAGACATCCCTATTCAACAAATGACAAGTTCAAGCGAATTGTACAACAAAAGCACAAACATTTGACGAGCGCATTGGGACATTGGGGCTCCGTGATTGGGGATTCCATTCTTGAACGAGACTTTAATTAAAAATATTGGTAGTTCAGAATCTGTTTTATTTTTAAACAGTAACTTACCTTGCATGATCTGACTGTTTCCGACGGGCTGCATCACCGTGTGACAGTCGTCCTCGTCCTCCATCTCGTGGTTGTCTTTATCATGATCTAAAAATTCAAATTAAAAAATAAATATGTTAACCACCAATCGATAAACCATTAACAAAACCGATACAACCAGATAGGGTGAAAACTCCTTCCAAAAGACAATAATTTTTTTTTCCAGAATAAACCATTCGTGTTTTAAACGTTCTTTAAAAACACCGTAACCCATAAAAGGAATGTGAATGATTAAATACATGTTCATCAAAGGAACATGTTTTGAACATATTTTATTCTTGTGAAACAAGTCGGCGGCTGCTGCAATTTGCGCGCTTCAGCAGCATTCGCCGCTATTGCCCGCCACGTGTAATACCGCCTTATGTTTTCGTGTACGAACTCCAACGCGCTAGGAGAAAAACAAAGATTTCTCCGAAACCAAACACTTTTTGAACTCTTACCGTGGCTGTGCCCATGGTCGTGACTGTGTCCATGGTCGTTGCTGTTGTGTGAGTGACCGTGCGCCTGCTGGTCCTTAGCGGCGCTCTTAGCCAGCTTGGCGGTGAGCGAGTGCGAGTGACCGTGAGCGGCGCCACCTCCATGAGAGTGTCCGTGATCGCTGCCGCCGTGCGAATGGGCGTGGCCGTGCTGGAAGGCGAAGATGCCGATCAGGTTCACCACGAAGCCGGCCACCGACACCAGGAACAGGCGCTCGTGTTTCACTTCCGGTGGTTCGATGGCGCGCTGTGGAAAAAGAGAGCGGAGAATATAGTTACAGGGTGATCAGATTTTGTGACCAGATTAATAGTTGCAGGGTAGCTAGATTATTTTCCCCCGATTTCATTTCAGGGTTCTAAATAGTGCAGTAATCCTGTTGTGATAAATACTACGGTGATTTAAAAAATAAAAAATAAAAAATGGAGCGTAGAGTTTAGTTACAATATGATCAGATTACTATACGAGGTGACCTAATTAATAATTACATGGCCAGGGTGGCCAGATTATTCCCCCCCCCCCACTCCTATTTTATTTCAGGGTTTCTACTGATAACTGAAAATTTCCCTAGCCAAAATAAGTTTTCCCCTGACCAAAATAAAGATTTTCTCAGACTATCTCGAGAAAAAATTATTGTCGCAAGATAATAAATAAAACAAAGTAGCAAAGAATCACGCGCAACACTTTAAAAAAATAATTATGAGTAACAAAGATTAATAAGGAAAAAACACAAGCAGCGCCCATAAGAAGTGTCCATAATTCACGACTTTCTAATACCTGACTTTCTTTTCTTTTGGACAATTTTTTCTGACCTGATCAAAAGTTCAGGGGAAAAACCTTGGGGAACCAGAACCAGGGGGAAATCCCCAAAAACACGCATTTTATCCCCTAGCAGCCGATGCTTTTATATTTATTAAGTTAATATTAAAAAATGATACAAAGCGCGAACACACTTTAAAAAACATAGAAATTCTCACCTCAACTGCCTCCGAGAATATAAAAAAAGCGATGAAGAGTAAAAATAAGCCATTTACAAAACCGGCCAACACCTCGGCACGGACGTAACTGTAACCGAAGAAAAAAAATCAATATAAATTAATCTGTGACATTCCCTTCGATTGACGCGAATTTGGAAACCGCAGCACCAAACAAGCTCCTAGGGCCACGAGACAGGATGGGTGACGTGAGTTTACCCGTAGGAGAAGCGCTCATTGGATCGCCACTTCATGATGACGGAGGCGGCCAGCCCTGCCAAGAGGGCGGTGCAGTCGAAGAACATGTGGAAGGAATCGGAGATCAAGCCTAGACTGATGGCATTAATCGAGGAAAAAAAATAAAACACAGTGGAATTAGTAAAAACTACACTTTCTGAGCATTTAAAAACATACAAAAACAAACTGTGAACACCCGAAAATATATTTTTTTATCTGAAAATTGAACTTGGCATTTTTTAATTGGCTCTCTGGATTTTTTTAGCTTGTTGTCAAGACATTTAAATTCGCTCTCTCAGCGTTAAATTATTTTTTTGGCATTTTAATTTGCTCCGTGGCAGGGTAACTTTCTGTCAAAATAAGGAACGTAGTTCGGCACAGAGCCGAAAAACACAACTTTTAAACGAGAGTTCGTCAGACTCTGCTTTTTATGGATGGTGCAGGGTATTTGTCCTTATCATAATCTAAATCTAATTGACGTCTGATTTTTATGATAATTGACGTCCTAAACGTCTTCTACAATTGTTACCAATTTTTTTATGACGTTTTAGTTTGCTTTCAGACAAATTAATAGGAATGTTAATTTACTCTACGGCATTGTTTTATGCTTTTTTGACACATTAACTTGCTCTAGTTCAATTTTCTTCCCGTAGTTCTATGCGCTGTTCGTTCTTAAGACATTTCAACAAGTACATATCTTAATTTTAAGCAATTCTGCTGCAACGGTTGCAATTTTAACGAAGCCATCCTGCGACGTCCATAATTCAATGTCCAACGTGCGTCATGCAAAATATTACAAACACAGCCGAGCCATAACGGGACCACGACTTTGCAGAGTGTTGTTCAAAAGCACGAATGTAAACAATTTTTTATTTTTTTATTTCGATGTTGCCGACACAGGATAAGAGATAGGTTGACTGCTCAGCACTCGCCAAGCATTCCTCACTCCGCAAAATCGCGGTGAAGCTATTCCCCCTCCAGCAACATACTTCAATATGTGGCTTATTTTCGCCATACCTGTTCGTCCATACTCCGTACAGTAGTTCCACAAACGCAAACGAGAGATTCAGAATCAGGAAAAGGAAGAGATTTCTGGAGGTGGTGTCGGACAGGATCAACCTTCGAGCGACAAATAAAAATAAGAAGAGTCATTAAAAACAAAAGGTTTATTACTTATATTGTTGGAACTGAATAAAATCTGTAACCGGTGTACATGGGGTTAACCCTATGGGAGGTATAGCCTATTGACACGTGTGAGCGTCGATCGCCATCGAATGAGGGAGCGTTCAACATAACATCAGCAGTTCGACCGCATTAGGTTAAACGAATAGACCAAATTAGTCAACGCAACCAGATTCTCGGATGCGATCAACGCACCACATGTAGCCGGGGCCTTTGACTCCTTACCTTGCCCATCCGAAGAACTTTTCTTTTAGCCTTGTTTTACCGGGCTTGTAACCACCGTCCTTCGAGTGTAGCGGGAGCATTGATTTGGGAGGCGAATGATTCGATAAATTGGTTTCCTGGACAGCAAATTCGGGGATAAAGCGGTTAATTTCAAGACCGAATCGGTAGACAAAATATATGTCCAGTTGGCATTTGTGTTTTCTTCTGTGCTTTGGCGAAAGCAGACGGCTGGAAGGTTTGACGCGCCCCGGAAGTTGACGTTGCACGAGGAAAGGCGCGCAACCTAGTGACAAAAATCGAAAACTCCACGTTTTGTGAAATTTCACTTTTGGGTGATTGTTTTTTCGTAAATTTCAGCGGAATTTGTACATTTTCCTCCCAAATTTTTGTTACTTATATTCTAGGCAACTTCTGGACTGCAAAAAGGTATTTATTTTGGATGTGGTTGGTCATTATTTGATGAAATTCAAACCTAGAATTTAGTTTTTTAAGCCTAGCCTAGGCCAGTAATAGGCGCCCTAGCTTCATGCTTGTTATGTCCTTCAATAACGAGTTAAATTACAATATATCGCCGCAAGCAGCCCCTAGGGTCCTAGGACGGAGTCAAGGGACTGGTTGTGGACGAATATTTGGATAAAAAAGTTCTGCATTTGCGACTGTAAGATTGGTCCACTGTCGTTTTGTTTACTTCGATGTAATGTTCTCGAGGCAATACGCATTAGTGAGTTAGCCTGACCTATGCTGTACATGAAGCCTATTGATGTGGCATTATTTAAGCACTGTCCCGCCCGAATTAACGATTTGTATAGGCCACGGAGAAAAAAATGCATATATTTAATCAGCTGTCAAATATATGGCAATAGTTTCGTATAGCTCCTCGCGCCCTAGATCTTGCTATCATTTGTATCGTTTTGTGTCAATTTGAAATCTTTGCAGAGCCGTAATTAATTTTATACTGATTGTTTTGTTTTCAGGTGTCGTAGGACTTGCCATTTCTCGGTTCATCAACCGCGGATCTTCCGCGAGACTTCTCAACCCCGACAATGCCTAAAGTGAAGTCCAGAAACTTCAAAGTGAAGACCAGTGACTTTGTGAAGCCCAAAGGCTCCAAAGGGAAGCCCAAAGATCTCAAAGGGAAGTCCAAAGACTTTATAGGGAAGATCAAGGTGTCCAAACCTAAATCCTTTGAAGCGGAACCCAGAGACCATTCCGTGAAAGTCTACGAGGGCTGCAACTTTCTTCGACAGAGGCTGGTTCTGTCCATTCTGAGCGGACGGACCATCAGGATAATCAATATACGACACAAGGATGAGTGTCCCGGTGTGCGAGGTTCGTTTATGGTTCACCTGTCGAATTTGGAAGTGGCCTTGCACGAGGGCCGATTAAAAGGGTTCATGAACAAATAAAGTGTTTATGTGGCTTTAAAAATTGAGCAGCATTAAAAATACGATATTATTCCATATGTTACTAGCTAATTCAAGTAATAAAAATTAATAGCCAATAAGAAGTAGGTGAGGAAATTAAAAAATGATTTGTGACAAAATAAGTTAAAAAGTTATTAAAGCTATAGTGTAGTATATAGTAAATGGTAATTTATTATAAAGGAAGTTGTAGTTATGTGTTTTTTGGAAAGGGAACTTGTTATTGGGGAAAGGTTATTTGTGTACTTTGTTGCAGGTGGGCCACTTTCGGTAGGTAGGCGTTATTACTAATGTTCAATCAACCTATGTATAGAACTTTTCTGATCAAATAAATGCATTTTTCAGAATTTGAGAAGAACCTTCTGGATCTTATTATGGCGATGACAAATGATACCAAGATCCATATAAACGTTACCGGTAAGTGATAATTAATTGTCATTTCTTTATGTATTTTTGTGTCATATTGTCATAGCAACACCAGGGATAAATTGGTACTAGACTGATAAGAAAGAAATAAAAAATAACTTATTAAAATTTCTTAATCAAAGTAAGTTAGAAATTGAAATGATAGTTGAGTTAATAATTCGATTGAATTAATTGTTGTCAAAACGTACGTATCATGACTCAGTGAGTATGGCAACATCCTACGGAGCGGACGGTCCCGGGTTCGATTCCCGGCGCAGGCTCTCTTTTATTTGACGAGCCGCGGTATTGGTGTCACCCCTGAGCTTCCATTAGGGAGTCCAGAGCTTAGGGGTGAATCCTGCAGCCTGGTTATACCAGCAGCCATTCCCCTTCCCTTCTATTCCCCTCACATATCGCCATAGCGACACGATGGGTATAAATCCTGTAGTGATTAGCACTACAGTTATTTAATAAAAAAAAGTCATGTTGTCACACAACTAATTTATTTTCCGTTGCCGTTGCGCATTTTTTATTTTTCTTCCTCAGGTACGGTCATTACGTTCGTGCCCGGCCTGCTTCGCGGCGGCACTTTTAAGCACGATTGCAAGCAGGAACGTTCCATTGGCTACTATCTAGAAGTGGTCGTCGCTCTGGCTCCCTTCTGTCGCATGCCAGTCGAAGCTACCCTCA
>JAUJYS010002986.1:0-13794 GCA_033995665.1 Melogona broelemanni | reverse complement strand
TTCGGCTCAGGCAGCAACCAACTTCGACAAGTTGTAATGTTAATAACACTACCACCGTTGTTAACCAAATTTTTTTTGAAGTCTTGCTCCGTCAAGTGCTACACCTGTCATCACCTATCTTGATGTACGGTTATTAAGTCGTTTTTAATTAAAGCAGTTTTCTGTGGACATTGAAATTCGTCTTCACTCTTTGATTTGTACACACGTTGTCATATATTCGTAATGTGCGACAGGGACTATTTTGAAGGATTGTAAGCTGTTTCCATGTGAGGTAACTATTGCACATTTTTAACTACGTCATTAACCGAACTTTATTGCCACACCTTGTAAGAGACGGGAGGACCGGAATATAGACGCTTTCATTATGTATAGATTGGCAATTTAGAAAATTCAAACGATGATTTCGTGTTCATTTCGTTATCGAACAGGAAATAAGATGGGAGGCACGACGAGTCTTTCCGAAGCGCCCGCGATTTTTATTGAAATAATCGAAGACAAAGACTGGGCGAAATGATCAAGAATCGTTAAGCCTCCTTTGAGGATAAAATATTTTTTAGCACAAACATTCTAAAAACATTTTCCAGGGCTAAATTAAAAATATTACAAATAATAATTTTTCCTCGCAGCAAAAGAAAATCGTGCGTAAGTATCCGTTTATTCCTGACGTAAACGTTGTGGCGAACTCCCAATTAATGCGAATTTCTTGTGCCAGAATTCAGGTGTTGTAAGCCAAAATCTAATAATAGTTTAGTACACGTACACGTACACCCCACAGGACCAATGGTACTGCGATGCGTAATACTAGTTGTTTTCCCTGATCACTGCAGTGAATAGCGTTATAGGATATTTGTGTACTCCTCGTGTCATTATGTCAATGTGATAAAATGTGATAACATGCCGACTAACTCCAGATGACGTATTCATTGATACCATCTTGTTTTGGTAAGCACAGATGGTTTGTAATTCAGAATAATTTTCTTTTTCAATTATGTCAATATGTCAATATCTCTCATTATGTCAATATGTGAGAAAATGTGATAACATGCCGACTAACTCCAGATACCATTGATACCATCTTGTCAGATGGTTTGTTATTCAGAATAATTTTCTTTTTCAATCAAGCCTGATCAAAACGATAATCATATTTCCTCTCGTGACAATCAATCCTATGACCACATTTTGTGTCATCAAAAGAAAAAAAAAGAGTTGTCCCAAGTAGCGGTCCTCAGGTATACCAAAACTGAAATATGAATCTTTTTTTTTTTTAAATAAATGGCAGGCCCAAATATAGTATCAAAGTCCACAATAGTATTTTGCCTTCGTTTTCATCGTCCCGTCCCCGTAACACATCTTTCGTGAATTTCTCGTGCCATAGATTTGCGCCCGCGCGCGAGCATTAATGGACCGCGGCGGGCATTATGCGTTATGGGGGACCGTACATCATTGGAGGCTTCCAATTTCTTCGCGCCAAAAAAGATATTAATAACGGGGGAGCTCTACAATAATCTCCTTTCGATAACGCGCCCGGTCGCCCGACCAATAAACGCGAAGGAACAAGCGAGAAGAAGAAAGTGAAACCTGATGATGTCCGTATACAGACACGCACTGTCTGAGCTTATAGCGATAAGAACTACATGCGTGTGCGTATCACATCTTCCTGAGACCCTCGCACCTAAGCCTAAACTGAAAATCTGCCCGAATATTGCTTCAAATAAAGTTCTCTAAACTAATTATTGCCTAATTTTTTTAGAATCTAGTTCAGGTCACATTGTCGATTAAAGTATCTCAACTTTAAAAAAATTGTTCCTTCAATTTAGCCCTAATGCATGACGACGGCTTGCGACCTAAACTTAAAACTTAAAATGTAATTTTTGTTCTTAATTTCAGTATTATCAGTCTCACGGATCAATGAATGATTATCTTTAAAAAATGTTAATGTGCACATTGATATTTTAAACACATGTAATGGCATGTTCAACACATTCCGTTGACATCGGTATTATCAATTATGCAAACTTTGATTAACAATTGAAAGCAAAGTAATGACCTATTCATGCAACTAGTATCACAGGGATTTAGTGGATTCGTAAAATTTCTATAGATATTAAGTTTTCAGAAATAAACTCACCCGAGCATCGACACGGAGCGACCAGCTCATCCTTGGCATCTCCCTTAATATGAAAACATTTTCGCAAAATTAGACATGGTTCAGAGTTGCACAGCCGTGACCCTAGCGGCGACACAATTTTCAACGCACGTGTATGTATAGCACTGGTAATTTCTGATAAGAAGGGGGCTGGAATAATATTAAAAGTTTTTGAGGGTAAAATAAAAAAGTCGTTTCCCGCGCTTAAACGTCACAAGCCTCTTTACTCTCCTCATCTTAACACTACAATTAAAAAAAATAGATATTCCCCGTAATATTGGAATTCGTCAGAAAATTTCTCCAAAAATCTGTCCTTACCACGTTCTTTGTTTTTGCAACTACATGTATATCTGTAGCATGAGATTCTTACTGGAAGGAAACTCATCCCTTGTCAATGCGTACGCATACAGCTGTCGTGCCAATGATTGCCGCTGGGACATATCATTACATGAATCATGACATCCTTTATCATTACATGGTCATGGCATCATTACATGGTCATATCATTACATGATCATGATTACTTGGTCATGATATTCATCACACACTGTGCATGTACAGTAACATGGGTTTGCATTCGTGGTAAATCTCAATAAAAAATGTACCTCGTGACAGATCCGGCAAATCGGTCCAGTACTGTTGCCCGCTATCGAAATTGGACTGCCGTAAACTTTCCCTGCTGCAGCAAGGGAACATGTAGGCTGTAAGACATGAATTGTTAAATGGGTTGTGAACCCAACTTTAAAAATTTATTTTCTTCCATTTCACAAAAAGAGCTGTGCCATTAACAATTCGCCAATCTGCTCGAGTTACCTTAAAACAAAGGTAGTTCGTGTCCTCTGTTCCAGAAGGCTTACTTTCGTTGCACGAGCAATTTAGAGGGCTGGTTGGATTTTCAGGGATAGCAGGCATCATGGTGGCTCTGCCTGTTGCAATTTTAAAAGTTCCGTAAGCATCATGTTTGCATTTTCGCTGTCATTTCTAGAAAACATAACTAACTCTTGTTCTAGCTTTGTCGAAGTTTCAGCATCACGTGGTCCAACTTGGAATTCGAAATTGCAATACACATTTTCAGACACAAGATTAGTCAGCTGAAACACAAATGCGCAAATAACATCGATCCAACTTGGGTCGATGCGCTAGTGCAAAAGTAGTCATGCGACTCATGACTACGATCAAAAGTGAAACATGAATAACTCAAGACAGTACCTGTACTGTCTACTAAATATCCACAAGTTTATTAATAATAAAAAAATTACTTTCTTAGAAGATCAACATCATCTTACTGTCGAGTCCCTTTAATATTTCGCGCATGAAAATGCTATAACCAACAGTGAATTTTTCGACAAAAATGACCTTACTCGATCGCACGCGAAAACTAATTTCTCATTTATGCAAGAGTTACTGTCCTGGAATAAATCACCCTATCTAAGTTACTTTATCATGGTCTTCTATGCATAATCTTAACTACTAATTCAATTCTCAAGTAGATCAATAAAGTTCGTACCAATAGGGAACAAAAATTATTCAGTACTTACAACGTGTCGACTCCATGGTCTTGGCAACGACCTTGCAATATTTTCTTAAAGTGGCGATTAAAATCGCCTTTGGCGCCAAAAATTATCGTCTGAACACAAGCAGTGATACCAGCTTACTAAGTCCAAATTTCACCTGTACACTTTCGAACAGGTGTCTTTGGAGGCGTTGACAATTTTGGATTTCCCGTTAGAAGAACGCATAGCGGGGATAATCAAAATGTAACGCGCCATATTTCAAAATACAGAGGCATAAACTTCGGAGAGAATCAAACAAACAATTTTTCTATCAATTTCCTGCATCCTGATCCATTAAAAAACTCATAATGTCTAATCGGCGCTGTACCGAAACCATTTCTCTATTTGTCAAATTGCATGATTTACATTTTTTTCTTCCTAATTTAACATCACAATAATTTTATACAATTCCAGTTTATTCTGGATAGTTTCAAACAATTTCTGCTAATTACAAACCATTCAAATTCGCTTCATTGCAGAGGATAAATTATGCGGAATTTGCGTGTTTTGTGGAATTTTTAATTATCAAAAATTGAATATAATGCGGCAAGTATTCACCATTGATATAATAAGTTTGCGCCAAAAGTCTGAAATGGCAGTAAGTAATACATAAGAAAAAAGGTTCATCTTGGTATCGTATGCATTGGAACAATTTATTAATCTGTAAAACATAAAATATAACACAGCAAAATCTTCACCTAACAAAAGCACAATTGCGTTTGTGAGTGTGTGTATGAGCGTGGAGGAGAAGCAATACCTGTCGTCGCAAAGAAAAAAACAATTGAACAAGTTATAACATGCACAAAAGTACGAAAACATTTTGACTATTATGCTTTCCCCAAGATAAAAAGTGGTAAGAAAAAGCATTATTTCACATTTCGCAAAAGTGATACCGGACATTGTATACGAACTAGCAGTAATTCCATGAACATTATTATGACTCGTCATAATACTTCATATAGGGGGAACATTACAACCACACTTGCAAAAAGTGTTGAAATTGGTTTTTTGTTTGGATGGGGCAAGCAAATATACACAATGCATTGTTGTACATTTGAATTACAAAGCAAATTTCCTTCTGATAATCAAATAGAGTTGGCCAAATTAATTCTGGTTTTAAGACCGGATTTTACAGGTTACCACAATATTAATGACAAGAGTATACAAGAGGAAATCCAAATTTATGTATGCGTAGAAACATAGATGACAAAAGACGCACAAATAAAATCAATTTCTTGCCGAACTGAGACGAAATACATAAATTTGGATTTTATCGAAGATTAACATTTTAACTCTGCTTGGACAAGTCAAAATATCCATGCAAATCGTTTTATACAAGAGGAATCGTTAAATTCATTGTGTACAAGGCTGTGACAAAAATAGTGCCACATTTCCAGCGTTTTCATCGGTGCAGGCAGGCTGTATACGATCACCAAGAGTAACATGCTCACGTCTTTGACAACAATTATTTACACTCCTAGTTGTACAACAGACATTTATTTATCCTAAAAAACACTAAATGAGCTCCTAAAAGATTACACTGCAATCAAGATAGGAACAATTGCGCATCACTTTAAGTTTCCACTAATGGATTTTTCTTAATATTACATCATTAGGTGAGAAGATAAAATAAGCGGAACTCTTCCATCAGGTAAATTAATCATGATAATGTACTCATAAATTGACTTCTTTGAACGGGCGGCATGCAAAACAAATCAGTTGGCGTGGTGGTGCGAGAAAAACCAGTGGCAACATTGGACACAATATTTACAACTTAAAATCGAATAAGTTACGCTAACATTATTGGTGTAAAAATACTCTATAAATGCCAAAACCCACACCTTAAATGCTACCTTTCGTGTTACTACATAAATAAATAAAAAGAAATTCAAAATAATAATTTTTACATTGTAACTGACTGCCTGCCATTCAAAGTCCTCTTACATGATGAACAAATTATACCAAAAGGATGCCACAATCTGTGAACAATTCATTCCACAATTCGAACAAGCGCGAAAAATTGGTTTACGGTCAACGAGGCAATGGGTCATAAAAGTTCTCAGTAGACGCATAATCCATGACTAGAGTTTTAAAACCGCTACCGGTAAAGATAACGGAATTCGAGGCAAGTACATAACATCTCATCAGTGGTGGGTCCAACGACAGCGCAACACATTCGTCCCCAAAAGTACTTTTCGTATAATCGTTTGATATGCTAACGAGAAACCCATTTCAACATCGAATACATTGGATACAGTGCACGTGGAAAAAGATCACGTAAATGCAATAGAGTAACAAGTGAATAAGTTCATAGTAGTTGCCACACGTACAAGTGTAATAAAGACGTAGACTTAATGCGATACTCTAGCTGAACAAGAGATTCCCCAACAAATGGCACAGCATATCGATATAGTTTCCAGTCCTAATTTATTTTAAGTGTGTCCCTGTCGTGCGTGCCAACAAGTCGGAAGTCAGCCTCGTGGATTAAAAGTCGACCCGAATTCTATGTGTATGTGCAACCACATCCAGTGTTGCCCAGCAACATGTCTATATATCCTCATTGGTCCACAATTGAGTCTCTCACATCTTCCGGATTTGGCGATAAAATATCACAAAACTTAAACATAAAAAAGTTGGTCGGCGAATATGAAAATAATATATTATTGTCCACTACAAAAATAACAGAAATAATATGTTTTTTTAGAATTTTTCTACACAATTAAATGCAATAGGTGGCAAAAATAGCACACAATCAACATAAAAACCATTAGGGCTTTCGGAATATCAGAAACCGCCATCTATTGCCCCATTGAGCACACACAAACACAAATAAACGGCGATAAACATTGCTCTGCGACCACACACTTTACGAACAAAAATAAAATCACTTGCCCGACTATTAAAGTCGCTGATGATGCAGAGGGAGAGATAGAAATTGGTTACACAACAAAACGTAACCAGAAGTTAGACAAGAGAGCCGGAAGCGCAACAAACACAAACGAAAAAGACAACACGCACACAGAAACGTTTCAACGACTTTTCAGTGTGGCCCTCGGTTCAAAATGCTGCGCATCCCAACCTCGCCACAACTGACTCATTTTCTGGAAAAGGCGCACACACACACTCACTCGTACACAGAAAATCCGTTCCGATGACCTAGACTGGTAGAAACGACAAATTCGTTTGACTGGACAGAAATTGCTACTCCTCCACAAATCGCCACACCACGGCCTGCTCCTTAAAAATTGGGACAAACCGTGTAAGAAGGCCCAAACAAATGCTGGAAATAAATAGTGCTACACAACGTCGACTTGCTAAACCTCAGAGCTCATCCCAGTAAGCCGTCTAACATCGAACTGTCCCTTCATTAAAAATCAAACAGACGACACCAAAAACACTGGTAGAGCAAAACTCAATCCGATTAATAAAAATACCGCTCGCAGCAAAAAGCACTAGAAGACGAGGGACCAACGCACGAAAACAGCCCCTCCTCCTTTTTTTTTTACTGGACGGCCTCATTAGGTTCTCTTCGCAGCTCAACCGTTGGCCTTCTGAACGGAACCCTTCCGAAGCCCGTTGGTGATTGCTGCGTTGGGCTGCGGCAACGGTCTGAAAGAGGACAGCGGATTCAGATCTGGTAGGCAGCCGTTAATAGCAGCCACCTGGGTCCGATCATGGCCGTTGATCGGTAACCATGGCAACGAGTGGCGTCCCTGGTAGTGTTGGTGATGATTGCCATTTGAAGATGGCGGTAGGGAGTTCGACGACGTCACTGTTCGTCTGGACTGATTGTCCGTCGATCGTCGCGCCACCTGGCCAGACGGCGGCAGATCCTGCACGCGGGACGGGCCCCGCCCATCCGTCGATGACGTCACGCCGAACAACAGTCCGGCGCTGCTGTTACTGCCGCTACTGCTAGCGTTGGACTGCAGCGAGGATTTGCGGGACAGCTTCTGGTGCGTTCGGTGAGGCTGACCGGTGTCCAGGCCGTTGGTGCTGTGGGCCAGCGCGCGGTTGGATTGGCTGCGGCACAGCGTCGGTTGTTGGCCCTTGTTCTTGTTGTGTTTCCTCTTCTTGGGTGGATCGAGATCCTGGATGAGACAGAGATTACATTTAAATGTATCATTTAATTGTAATCTAGAGATGCGTTCGCCAACTCACGAAAACTTAACCATAGTGCAATGGTAACTCGTATGTCTTATTGAACGAGGCTTGCGCTAGCTGAATGTGTTCGAAGTTGCCTTTCCTATTTTTGTGCAAGGGTTTTTCATTAAACTTCCGAAACACTTTTTTTTAATAGAACGGGTCATCGTTAACAAAAATATTAGGGGTGTTAAAAATGTTTTCGGAATAGTTTTTTTTTAGTAGAACGGGGGTTTATGGTTTGTAATGAAATGCATCTGCAGCAAAAATGTATCTACAGGAATGGAAATTCCTTTGAGTGATTCGATAGTATTAAGAGTAACGAATTTTTATTTCTACGTAGACGTTCTATGTAACAAAAAATGATTACGGAAACTTATTGAACGCCCCAAATAGATAGGACTCAGGGTCTCGCGATATTCATGTGCGACGGGTGAAAATTAACGTTCCGTTTCAACCGCATTGGTTATCAACAAAATAACCGAATTTCGAATTGTGCTAATTTTTAAGTCACATATTCAAATGGTGATTTTACAAGATAGATGCAAAAATAGTAGACTCTCGCACGCTCGTATTGCATCAAACTTCCACTTTTTAATATCAACAAAAAAATAGGTACATTTGTATAAAGTTATACGAGGAAAAAAAAACACCTTTTCAGATCAACTATTGCTCATTTTTTATCAGATCTCTTGTGGAGTCAGGCCCAAGTGCATTATAAAACCTGTATTTATTTAACGAACACAGCTATCGTATTTAAAGCAGACACCGAAAAAACTACGAGGAGATTAGAAGACACTATCACAGAAAGTAGTTTTACCGGCCGTTACACATGGGTCTATGTTTGGAGAACTCGCCATCTCAACTGAAATGCCTTGGTGGTGAGCTGTTGATTGAGCCTACGTGGATAATTAATACACCAAATACAAATGTCGAGTCAGTAGTCGAAATCGAAAGATAAGATTATTAACTATGGAACACATTATTTAAAAGCTGACCTGAACCGAACCCCGCTTCTATCGGAAAAAGCATTTCAGTTTTCTTCGAAAATAAAATTTTTCGTTATCGATAAAAACTTTGAAAAACGTAAATAAAAATAAACAATTGCGTTTGTAGCGAAGCGAGAAATATTTCATGTGGGTCAAAAGACTTCGGCACATATCAGGCACGCACGAATTCTTATTAATATATTCGGTGATTGCGAAAGCTTTACCTTATTCAAAGGAGATTTATCCATCCACATGGGCAAGATGGGCTCAATTATCAGTAGATCAGAGTAAGTTCCTGCAAATAAAAACAAAATCGATTGTTGAATGAAAAAAAAAATCACATTTTTGTGTTCACTACTAAACAAATAAAGTAATTTAAATACAACTTTCAACTATTAATAACATATAGAAAAAAATTAAGTGTAAGCCTGTATTTTTTTTTTATTTAGCTGTGAACACAGCGTTTTGATTTGGCTTACCCAGAAGCAAGGACTACAACTTCAGTAGTTGTTTCCAGAAAAGCTTGCAAAAAAGATTTGACAATGTAAACATATCACTTTTTCATCATTATGTAAACCTATCAATTTTTTTAAAGATATTTTCTGCCATTTAAGGAGAAAAAATTGCAAAATTGCACTAAATAAAATACCGGTATAAAGCTCGTGTCGGGAATCGAACACAGGATCGCCGCACCACAGCCGGTCGCAAAACCGACTGGGCTAAGACGAGTCAAACTGATCAATTTGATTTAAGAAATAATAATTTGGAAGAAACCAATTTCCACGCGAATTGAATGCATCTTGACCGTTCGATCACCAATTCCAATTAGGTACAGCAACTCAACAGAACATAACGCATTTTTTAAACCCCAATTCTCACCAGTTACGTTGAGCGCTTCGGTGCTGGGCCGCCGACTATCACTAAGCAGCCGCTCCTGCTGATCCGCCTTGTTCGTCGCCCGCTTGTGTTTGACGACTGACGTGTCCGAATTGCGCCGCTTCTTCGTCACCTGCTTCCCTCGCGCGTCGGTCGGCGACGGGTTCCTGGCTTTGAGGTGCTGCTGCAGCTGCGGCGCCGAGCCGGCGGTCACCCGTTGGCGATCGCGGTATACGTGCTGGCCGGGCCGCGAGCACGCCAGGAACAGCACCACCAGGATGAGGCCCTGCGCCACGATCTGGATGATCACCTGCGACACGTAGCCGTCCTGCCGTTCTTGCAGGCCGTCCACGGCTAGGGTGATGTTGGCCAGCTGGGCTTGGAGCAGCTCGATCACGTTCTGCTGGTGGATGTCCTGGAGTGATAACGACATCGTGAATTAATTGCCGAACTGAGGTGCACATATTTTTTAACTTGTTCCTCACCAACGTTTCGGCTTAAAAAGCCACCTTGTCACAGGTGGGCGACATGGTAATTTTGTCTATACTAGATTTTCTACCCGAGTATTATTTCGTAACTAAAATTTGTTTGCATTCATTGCTCAATTTTTGTAAAATGTTCGAACAGTTACAGACAAATTTTAGAAAAAGTCATTATTTTTTTTCTTTAAAAAGAAAATCTATCGTACTAATAGCCTGCAAAGACGGATAAAGACTAATGAAATAATAGCACAACTGTCTTGAATACTGAAAATCAACCTAATTCATTTCAGGTATGACATCGATTGAAAATGGAAAAATTCCTAAATTTGAAACTATTCTGACATATCGAATTTGTAAAAATGGAATCGAAATCTCCCGAGATAGACAACAGTCTCGTAAACCATCTCTATAAAGCCCCAGCCCCATCCAAAAACACTAGCTACACACAAACAGCTAACATACCCTCTCGTGCGTCAGTCTCGCCGACTCGTTCAGCGCGCCGATCGTCTTATTAAACGCCCGCTGCATCTCCTCCATCTGCTTCCGATACCGCCGACTCAACTCCTCCAGATACTGACTACTCAGCGACATGTTCAACTCCAACGCCTTAATCCGGTTACTCAGCCGCACGAACACCGACTCCTTCTGTCCGGGCGCCGCCGCACCCCCCACGGGGAAGGAACCACCGCCAACCGCCGACGGCCTCTCCCCATTCCCCACTCCGTTACTATCGACCAGAACAGCCGACCCGCCTCCCACGTAGTCCGGCAACTGCAGCGGCGGGGTAACGGTACTGATAACAGGTTCCGGCACCGTAGTAGGGACCACCTCTGTCTCGGCGGCCGAACCACCACTACCAACCGGTGGCCGGTCATCGACTGACCGATCGCTATCCTTCGCGGCTTCCGAATCCACCACATGATCAGATAGGACCGTCACACTGATAGTCGAGCCTTCGAATTTGGTGACGCTTTGGAACACAGCACTGGTAGACGGCGATCCCAGCACTCGAAACGTGCCTTCCACAACCGGTGGCACGGAGTCAGTGTCGACCGCCGCCGCAGCATCGGGTTGCGGTGAAATCGGCGAATTCTCCACCGGTAGACCATCCCGCGAAGACTCGGCTGATGCGGCCGGCGATTCGACCGCGGGAGGCGGAAACCGCGGACTGCCGTCCACCGCCGGCGGTGACACCCGCGACGGTGGTTCACCGGCCGGCCACTGCCCGGCGGTGTGCTCCGGCTTTTTTACGGAGGTGGTAGGCGACGATGCCGACCCGGGACAGTCACCGTCTTCCGGTCGGCAGGGGACGCGTCGATCCGAGATAGTCTTGGTGGGATGGATAGGTGGGTGCTGCTCGTCGGATGCGCTCGTCTCGGCCGTTACGATGACCGAAAACTCACGGGACTGAACCGGCGCTGACGTGGTGGTAGCGGTGGTGACGTCAGATTTATCCATTGCCGAGTGGAACGGCGCCGAAGTGGACAGGACCAGCGGTGTCTGAACGGATGGTGGTGGTGGCGGCGGTACTTCCGGTTGCACTTCGCCCTTAAGGGGGTCGCCCACCTGGTCAATGGTGAGTAGAGACGGTTTGACGGTGACGTTGCCGTAGTGGCAGCGTGGTCGGTCGGTAGGCGGGGTGCCACGCTTCTCGTCGAGGAGGAGGGCGTGGAGGCGGCACAGGGCGCCGAATTTGACCGGGCCGAAGACGGCCAGGTGGAAACCGCAAGAGGAGCGGTGGGTGCGCTGGCCGGCCAGAAGGGCGCCGGGACGCAGAGCGGAGGAGTCCTCGTCCTCGGTGAGGATGTGGCAGACAGAAGCGCACATGCCGAGGTGGAGGTCGCCGTGGCGTTGTAGGATGTCCAGCAGTTCGGGGTAGTGGCAGAGCAGGAAGGAGTTAGTGCTGGACGAGCGGCGGCCGTCGGGGACGGCAATACCGATTTTACCGTTGGACTCGGCCGGCATCTCGCAGCTGCCGTCCGGTATCCTATTAAATAGGGGAGAAATATACAAGAAATTAAGTTAGCGACATTTTGTCTGAAGAAACTTAACAGACTGGTTGTTTAAATATAATTTAATCTAATTTCAAATAGCACGTTTACGGCTCAATTAAAGAAGCGCAAACTGGATCGCAACAAGTACTTCACTCTGGAATGAACAACCTACCTTTGCAAACAAAAGCAGTTGTCCAACTGCTTCGGCATAACGGCTCCTCCGTCCGAACTGACTTGCAAATTCGGGATACTTTCTGAAGGAGCTTTGAAATTAACAAAAATAGGAATGGTTAATAAATTAGAGATACAAATTAACACTGCGATAGATAAAACAAGATAATGGTAACGTATTTTGTGATAAAAAAAGGAAAATTAAAGGAAGGGATGGGTTTTATAAAATAAAGCGGAAACAAACTGCTTAACGATTTAATAAAACATATTTCCCAAAAAATCATTATTTAGTAAATCTTTTTAAAGAAGTGATTTTATACATATTTTAGCAATACCATTATCGATCTGAAATATCGATATCTGAGATATCGATCGTCATGAATGATGATTTCTGCAAAATCAATTTCGAATAAGGTTTTTGTTATCACGTTATGCTACTCACCCACTCCATTCTTCTCACTGCGCAGAGCCTCAGTGTACTTCTTGACAATATTCATCACGGCATCCTTGGCACTACCAAATAGGTTCTGGGACTCCTGGTTGGAATCGATGCCGAACCCGTCCTCCTCTTCCTCCACGTTGCCCGGTCCACCACCCGAAGCCTCCGCGTCGTCAGTGTCCAACGCCTCGTACTCGCTGGTACCGTACACCCGTACCAGGCTCAGCAGGCAGAAGTGCTCGGAACCGTAGTGAGACACAAGTTCCACCTGGCGAGAATTAAAAAATAGCATTGATAAACAAATGGATAAAATACAATGTACTCCACTTCATCATCGAAAACAGTCACAACTTTCATTCGCCGTTTGGTAGAATTTAAATCGTCCTGCCGCGTTTAATTTTCGGCAATGAGATCTATAATATTCCAGACAGCACCTGTAATCTCGAAGGCTCAAAAAATATCTTGACAACGAGAAAAAATATTTTGAGAACGCTCGAGCAAAATGTGCTTCGTCAGAGGGAACAAGTGAAAGTTATCTCGTTGTAGAAATACAACGAGATAACTTTTTTCAACGGTTCCTACGAAAGTAGGAACCGTTGGAATTTAACAAATAAAAACTTGAAATTGTCTTCGACCAGGAAAAACTTGGAAACGGTAACTTCTTTGATAATGGATGTTTATTGTATTATCTTAGAAAAATATATTACAATATATCACGGTGTTCGATAATTGTATTAAAATTATCTGCTAGGTTTGCACAAAACATTTAGCAGATAGTAGACCCTTTCTGTGGGCCTAACGCGTCATCTTAGTCCGAACAGCCGTTTTCGCGTGAGGTGCATCTTCTCCGGGACCCACAGAAAGAATGAACATATGCCCTTTAAAAAAACGTCAAACTATCATGAAATACAACAATCGCCCAATAAAAATTATCGGACTGAGTTGATAGAGTCAAAACGATACATAGAGAACAACGGGGGCGGGGTCGAGGGGGGGAGGAG
>JAUJYS010002985.1:0-13724 GCA_033995665.1 Melogona broelemanni | reverse complement strand
CCGATCAAACCAACACCAGAGACACCCGAACCGCAATAGTCCCATAAAACAAATCACATTTTTCCTTCCTAGATTGAATGCCATCCATTTTGCACCTCGGGGCCCAGCGCTAGTGATACTATGATAGACAACAGACGCCGCGATCGGCGCCGCGTTCTCTCCGCGTCGCTGCCCCCAACCAATCCGACGACGAGCAATCACGCGAAACACGAAATCCCTTGTAGGCGAGCAATCACACAAGACTCGTGATACATGTAGGAAAGAAATTGCTCGGGGGTATCAATGCCAGAAATAGATAAATGTGGTGCAAAACTGACATCAGTCTTGCGGTATGAAATTGAACTTTCGAAGCGTATCAACTGACAACGGATAATTTAAATTCCTCTATTTTTTAAGACACATTTTCTAGATTTCACCACAAAAAAAAAAAAAAGCAAGATAATTAAATATTAGAAGACGATTACCGTTTGTTAATTCTCAATATAGGTAGATAATGTGCCCACAATTTTTGGTTACTCAATTCCATTGAAAATTGAAACGTTTCGTAAAATGTTTTTATTTTTTGTCGGTTCAGCAATTCCAGCGAAATTTGACACATTTGTGACCAAAACAAAAATAAAATGTCGTTTTTAGAAATTAGGTATTATTGAATTGTTGAATATTTCGATCTGAATATTTTCGAAGGTTGCAATTCTTCCGACGCTCGTAAATTAATTGAACAAATAAATTTAACTCGATTTCCGAAAATCTCTGAATTTTCAATAACACCATGAATTTTAAAAAACTTCCCTCATAATGTCCGATTTCTCGGTTCATCTACACACTCCAGACGCCGTACTCAACATCACATGCAAACTACAAACGCCACAAATTCCCTTAGACACGAGTTTTCAAACGTGACACGTCGGTCGGTCGATCGCTTGCATACCAAATGAAGTCCAACCTCGATAACAACAAACGACAAGAACTCAAGACCTCAGACGAGGAGACCTGTTCGCCCGTGTCTCCAGTAAGCTTAGCCTGCCTGGCGCGCGATAAGCCCTGGCCTGTTCGCAACATCCTACTCTCCCTCCTCCATCCTCCACCTCAGGACCACTAGTTTCTTTTCCTAACACAACGTCTGTTGCACATTGCACTCAACCTATATATGGAACGATCGAACGTACGAGTAACACGTGGTTATGTGCGCCAATGAGGTTAAAAGGTAACATAGTCCACGGAATTCAGACGAGAAAAAAATCAATAGTAGAAGTTTGGTTTCCAGTTCCAGTTTTCAGTTTAAAAAATAAATGAATAGGTAATGACTAGCTAGTAATCTAGGTAAGAGAAAACGTTATAAGAGTTTGCAATAATACGTGTATACTTTGCAAGAAATAGTATTCGATATACGACTTGGACGAAATAGTATGCTTCTGAGTTTAAACGAATATGGAACATAGCACATAATCTGGAACTGTGCCTTTTCGTCGCTATTTCGGAAAATGTTTTTTAATCAATCAAAAATTGTTCACCAACTAACACACGGATTTGGTTCAGATTGTATCCGCTAGAGGACGCTTCACCAAATACCATTTATCAGAGGAGAGGCTTGCTGAAGTTCACATTAACGTCAGCGGATTTCGTTCAGGCTGTGGTCACTAGAGAACGCTTCATTAAATACTAAGTCAATGCTAGCTTCACCAAATACTAGTCAATGGAGAAGAGAGCTTCACTCGCAGACCACCAGACGGCACCACCCGCTTTCAGTACAGGTAACGAATAAGCTTGTAATCCGTTCGCCGAGTACTTGCAATTGATTAACAAGGTGTGGCGAGGGACCTATTTTCGTGTCCGTTAATACTCGCTTCCGGTGCTTGTCCGACAACAAAATAAATAATGACCGAGCGAATATTAACTAGACGTTCTCTTAAATCGACCTCGCCGGTTGCCATGGCGACGCGGCCGGAACACCCCCCGCCCGCCCCCAACAACAACAATCCCAACTACCAATTAGCGGGGGACCGGCCAGGAGCACGAACACCCACACCTGTCTTTTGCCCCACGGCACGTGGTCGTCGTGCACGTGAGGCGATACCGAGATCCGTCAGCAGTGCATCGGGATCCCGGGATCCCTCCCCGCCCTCTCGCCAGGTCAAATTGTGAGGAGATGAAACTAAATTCCAATAGAGAAAGCTCCTCTTGAGACACGCACTATTTTTGTTACTGATATTTATTATGCCATGTTTAGAGATTGACATTTTCGTTTTGTTGAAACCATTCATGCTGAGCACTTCCATCCATGATTTCAGCCGTTTAAGCCGTTTCTTGCAATTACTTGACATTACGGCGCGCTTATGTTACCAAATTGAAAATAATTCTAGTGATCAATTTTGTTGCAATATTTTCTGTACAATGTCGCATATGCGGGTTCATTGAACATAAAATGAAACTAGGTCACAATGGATAGTCAAATTAATTTGCAAATTATTCTAAATTATTCTTGCAAATTCTAATATTCAATTCTGCAATTAAACGTGCGTAGTATTGTCAAATATTACACTAAAAATTGCAAATTATCCTCTTTTCTAAGGTCAATTTTGCTGTATTACCGTATCGCATATCAAATGACGCGAAGAACATATTATGCGGGTTCATTGAAAATTGCAATTTTGCAATTTGGCCATAAAGTTTAGGCCTTGTTGTCAACACATGTTAAAAGCTAGAAACAAATGTAATTTTTTGCTGAAGGATTACACTGTGAGCGTCGTTATGTGTTTGCTCAAATATTTTTTGACTAGGATTACACTGTGAGCTAAATCTGTAGTAAGTTCAGGTACATTATACCAATCCTTATTTGGTAAACCCCAATTTGGAAGGGGAGAATCCTTAAGTATGAGGTCTGAGGAGGATATACCAAGTGGATCTATACATAGTAACCGTTCAATAACTAATATCAACGCTTGACTGAATCACGTTTTGCCAATTTGCGACACCTTGCCACGATCGCGGAAAGTGGGTGGGAGGTGAAGAAAAAAATACAGATGCGCTCTCAATCCCTAACTTGCACGTACGGGGCAACCAACAGCGAAACCCGGAAATGTCATGGATCCACTCTCCCCCCTTCCCCACCACCAAGAGTCACCAGCGCGACAGCACTAGATCGAATGTGCATTTCCACATTACCGTGATGAAACTATAGCGACGATATTGCAAGTCCGCATGCATGGTGGAGCAACGCAGAAAATGGTTGAGGACCTTTATTGCATCGCAATGTGCGCATACTACTGCATTGCGATGAACTTATTTAAAACTGTGTCACAAGATGAACAAGACTGTTTTCGCTGTATCCTCTTCACAAATGCAATTTTTTAAAAACGTTAATGACTGATTTTAAAATGCATGCCAATTATAATAAAATAAATAAATAAAAATTGGGCGTAAGTTGATTATTTAAAATTCAACTAACAACATGTTTATTTTATTGAACACTAATACGTCCGTATTTTTTTCTTCTACGTTTATATTTTGCAATACAATGATTTCGCTAAATGTTAGTCAAACACTGTTGTCATTTATTGAAATGACGATATTATAAACAGTAGTACATCGGCATGTTGAACTAATTTCGGAGTTTGCAAAAGCTCCGCAAAAAAAAGACAACAATCCAATAAATTCAAAAAATAAATCCAAGTGCATTAAGCGTCTACAATTAGGCGACAAATGAGACTGTGACGATATCATTAACGACACTGACAATAGCATCGGCCATTCGCTGCAGGAATCGCGGCTAAAAAATAGAGACACAAAATGCCACTATGCAAAGTTAATCACAAATTCAATTTATACAGATATATTATTACTTGAATGCCACTACTGCAATAAATCCCACAAAACAAGTTATTTTGTAAAATATACCGTACGGTTTTGGTTCAGGGCTCAGGAATAGCAAATATTATTACAAGAGACAAACGTGTTGCATTACCTGAGTCGTCATCGGCCACGTCCTCGGCATCTTTGGAGTCGCAGCCACCGCCCAACCGTATTCGAAAACAAAACAGCGATCGCAGCATGGCGCCACAGGTCACCAGACCACTATTGCCAACGGAAATGACAGTAGCGTTTCACTGTCAATAGCATGCCGTGATTGTTTTGGGAGGACCGGTTGAGTAAATGGCGAATGTCTCTAGCCTGACGTCAACGATAAGTGATGACGTCAACAATAAAATTCGTATGCTCGGCTACGGAGGATTCGAATGTCACTTCCGACAACTTGTTGGTAGACACGACAACTGAATTTTTCAAACCAGTAACACTAGGAGATACTGATTCGACACGACTGGTTCTTTGCAAATGAAGACATCGCGATTAAAATTAAAAAAAACACTAGTGCAGAAAACTGATTATCCATGGAATGGAATGTCACTTCAAGTCAGATCAACGATTCAAACTCTTAATAGAGTTATCTTTATTTATTTTTTGTTGTCTCCCAGGTCTCAACGGTTACAAAACCGAGAAACAGAATTGTACTTGTTCGAGAATCGAATAATAAGAGCATTTTCAGGACACGTTATCCGACGGCACTGTTCTTCAAAATACCACCGAGCAAGTTTCTTGGAAAAACTAATGCCATTATCATGGGGCATAGACGCATACCGTCATCGATTTCTGTTTCCGGCGAGTAAATTTCTCAGAAATCTTCTATTTTGATCATTACGGTCATGAACAGAAATGTAACTTGATGGCATTAAATTCGATTACACATAAATATATTTTTAACTGAATCCTACGAAATTCTGCAACTCATTTTCGAAATTCCGCAACTCAACGTGTTGATCTGACCCACTGTCACGCGTCACCAAAAAATAACAGCACGGACTTGCGCACCACGCACAAAGACAGTCACGGTGACGACGATTTACGGACGCGAGAACTACGTCTACTCCCGATTATTTTATCGTCCACGTGCGGATGAATTCAGTTCACAAGCCGCACAAAACCGACGTAACAGTCAATGTAATTATCCATCCCCGCAATCACAAAATAGGACTGAAATAAATAATATTAAAAAATAATCCCACCCCGATGGTGAATCAAGGGTAACCAGACTGGGGTGGAAAAACCGAATGCACGAATTCGAACGGTGCAGGCGACAGAACGCGACTATAACACGTGCGAGTGTACGAAGGGGAAGCCGAACGAATGATTCGAAAATAAAGCAGCAACAGCAGCACTACACTGCACTCGGTATACACAACCCCTATGGCCAAAATATACAGAGAGCAAAGGCGCAACAACCCCTATTGCTCTCCGTGTATTATAAAGCCGCCTTTTTTCCTCGTCGTCGCCGGAGCATGGATGGAGTGGAGAGCTCGCGTGCCAGACACGTGCACTGCGCCTGCGCAGAACTGTTCACCACCCCCTATATCCAGCGCTGCCCCGCCTTGCAGACGTGCATGTATATCTAACCTCGCTGTTTTCTCCTGGAACTGGGCTCCGATTCCAACGACGCGCATAGATCGCCGATGGCCAACTAGTTCCCGCCAAGAGACCCGAAATAAACGTGGTTGAAAATCATAACAAGTTCTCAAAATTCTCCTAGGGCTTGCTTGTGGTTTTTTTAGTGTTATATTGTCACTGCTGATGTTTTTCAAATGACAAGGGTGGCCATTTCCGATTTAGTCGCAATTGTTATTGTTATTCTTCAGTGAAACATGAACAGGTATAATGCACACTAAACATACAAAACATTGTACACAAATCTACCAATAATGACCGCAAGCATGGGCCTTAACATCATCCGTGAAGCCGACCAATATACAGCAACAAAATGCAAAAACCAAACAACGTAATTGTTCTTTGTACAGTACATGTACAGGCAATAATATCAATATTGCATAGACTCCCATTTGCTCAAATTACCAAACATAAAATAAAAGACCGTTCAGGAACAGAAAACCAAGTTCAAAGCTGCCGCCCTAACGTAAGTTCCACGGCAAAAATAAAGAACGACGACAACCCCATTTGATGAAAACGCGAGGAACCAAAATTAAAATGAATCGACTCTAATCGTAGTGACTTACGCTATTCCAAATGAGATATTTCTTGTTTAACTAGTTCATTGTCAAATTATGCGACAAAATTGTGCTATTATCTGCTATATCATTGCTCACGAGTGACCTATATTGGTCTATGCCTGATGTATGAACGTATCGCTCCGAGAAATCTACAACTGCTCTGTCTTGTAATTGCCCGCATTTGCATGGGATTTATAAATAAACGAAAAAGGCTACTGTGCAGCGGTAGAAGATCTTGTTGATGCGAACACTAAACTTCCAATCTCCCGACTCTCCGAAACCGTACAAGACAATCTCGAGTAGAAAAGAAAATATGTGTACATATTTGGACAGGCGACAGAATTAACTTATCGACTTGGCAACAACACTCATCCTACATGTTTATGCTACATCGTCATCAGACAAAATCTCGGATTCAGGTTAAGAAGACGAGTACATATTTTAAATGGCATATATCTTAGAGACCTTACAGAACGAACTGAACCAGAAATAAATTTAAAAAACCACATATGATGGGAGAACTAATATACGGTTTCATTAAATTTAATTTACCCGATGAATATGAATATTATTTCTGGGGATGAATTTTTCCTAACATTTTGGATGAGCGCATAAATTCCTCCCGAGAAGTGCGGTTTGCTGTGTTTTGCACCCCAAAACGCAGCTGATATCAGCTTTCTTTGGAATTATCCTCTAACAACTTTTTTTTGGTGGTATATGTCCTCGAACACATTTTGAATCGTGCCACTGTCACAGAGCGATTTTTTCTTAACAACGCTGTTAACGCGAGCTTAAAAACCATCCTTTTTGACAGCCGCTGGCCGTTAACATCCATGAGCATCTTTCAGTTATTTATCCCGCTTCGAATCTTTCCAAATTTATGAAGAAACATAAGTTTTGAATATTATTTCGGCCTTAAATCATTTTAAGGTGACATTGAATAACGATTATTCTCAAAATGCCTTTAAAATGCAATAAACGGGCAACTGAACGCTGCTGAACCGCGATCTCGTCGGCGTCCATGTTGGAGTTCGATTTTTGGCAGGTGCAATTTTCAAATCAAATTGAGAAAAGAAAAGAAAAAAAAAAGCTCAGAGACACCTGGAGAACACTTTGGCTGATTTTTATAAAAATCCATTAAGCCATTCCTTAAAAAAATATTGCAGATACTTATTGAACACCTCTAATATATACGCGATAGGAGGAATTAATTATTCTTCGAAATCATACACATTAATATAACGGAATAAATGTAGGCATTCGCAATATTTCACTTAGTTATAAAATGTATTTGTTAAGATTTTATCGGCAATTATTCGTCCAATAACACCTATTATCGGATCATACTTGGATGAGAACCAAAAGCTAAAATGCTGAAGCACGCAACAGCGCAAATTAATTCAAACAATAACCGAAGATTGATTAATTAATCAGCTTACATTTATTGTTAGTATCTTGGTTACGCATCATTAAACTCATATTGGAAAATATCTATAAAGCTAAGCGAACGATCATGCTAACAGCACGCACACAATTTTCCAAGAAGCACGAAAATTATCCCAAGAAACAATTCAGGAGCGAGGCTTAGGCTAAACATTTTCGTAGGAAGCTTTTAGTGAAACGAATGGTACCACGAAAGGAAAAGCAGTCGGAGAGAGAGCAAACCGATTTGGAATTTGATAGCATCCATAAAAAATGATCATCAGCATCATTGGCTGCGCCTTAAGCAAGCACTGCAAAGGTTCAAGCTGCTCTTGAGATCGCATACGCTCGTCGATATCGAGAAAACAAAAGGGAAAAATTGTCCCCCACCACCGCCACCACCACCATGCACCGGCATCTCCCGTCGAAAGGGTGCGGACTAGTACGTACGTATAGCATCGAAGAATATAAAAACGAACGATTCCAGCTCGATCACGTAATATCCTCACTAGACCATCAACTACGGAATCCCAAAAGTGAAAGAAAACGCCACTACGAAAAGGAAAAACTTAAAAGCAGACATAAAGCATTCCTTTCGATTGCAAGAAGCCAAGCGAAATCGATGTTGTCAACAGGAATGGTGTTTTGTGACAACAAGGATAATTTACTGGAAATAAAATGCATGTTTGTAGTAATGTTTAAAAAAAATAGAGAAAAATTTAATTGAACGTCCAATATGATTTTATGGCTACTAGGCGTCACTGGCATCATAAGTTCTCTGTTTTAAGATATAATTAAAACCATTATTGTGATTGTTTTAACGCGCTTCGAAAGCGGAATATAAGTTTGTAAAATATTCGTGCATGAATTACCGATACGGTATTTCATTCGCGAAAGAACAACTTCAAATGGTATTCGAATCAGATCTTAGGATGATTCATTGTTCATCTGAACGGAGAGATCACTCGATTTGGCGAATAAAAATTAGGCCGGGGAGGGATGCAAATTTTTACGATTATTTCGATTGGAAAGAGGGTGAAGGAGAGTAATTTAAACCAAATCTATCTCCCTCCAAACACGATTGCGCTCTGCAACAAATTTTCCTCTCATTTGCCCTGACTACATAACCACGCTACGGATACGTGCACTACAAAGAACTGTAATGCGTAGATACGAGAGTCGAAAATTGGAAAAGGGACGCCAATACGAATTCCTTTTCCAACCGGAATACCAAATACAAAATTATGCTGATAGGCGTTTGCCAGCAAAAAAGTCTAAATCGGAAAATATAAACTGCGTCCAGTGGCATATTGAAGCAAATGAGATCGCCCATTGATGAGTACTTCACTCTACCATCTACCTTTCCATATCGCCTCAAAAAGACGCGCGTTGGCTAAATGAGCGTGCATAAATGCAAAGCCACACTGCAGGGGCAGCCGTAATAAATGTTCAGCTATTAGCAAACCGTTTTAATAGCCCCCCTTTGCACCCAACTCGGTAACGGACGGATGAGCGGATACCGTGGTGGGTGGACCCGGAACGGATGTACACGGGTGACCCGCGCATACCTTTATTGTTAAATTAAAACCTGTCGCCCGTCAGTTTTCTATTCGGCGCATTCCCGGCGAAAAGAAATCAGACTAGACACCCAGGGTCGCGTTCGCGAAAAATTAATTAAGTAAACATCGGTAGTGACGGATTCTGAGAAGGCATTCTTTGGGAGTACTAAAGTCCAGCAATCGCCTATTTTCGTGGATATTAGTTGGTGGGTTCAATCATCTACAGAATGCTGGGAATGAAGCGATTCTTCTCGACACCCCTTGGTTCCTATTTTTTCGTTTATGCCGAGGGGTGTACATAAATTCCAGAATCTGCCGTTAATGCTGAGGTGGCGCACTTAAAAAGTTAATGTTTGAGGGTGAATTTTAGCGAGTGATTAAAAAAATTAAATTAGTCAACATTTATTTAACACAAAGATCAGTAGGTTAACTCCATTTGCATTGGAAACACATTCGAACATGAGGCTGTAAATATAACAGTTAAATTGGTTTGTCCAATTTTATCGTGAAAATTTGAAACGTTATTTAAACTTATAAACGTTTTGCTATTTATACTTGTAAAAGCTATTTTAACTTATCCATTAAAAAACTGAAAAAAAACTCTGCTTAAATTTTACACAGCCAATAAACAGAACTAATATTTAATCACCGATTAAGCCCCGATTTATCATTTAAAGTGAATTGATAAATTCAAGTGCTACCCGGTATATATTTTATCGATTTTTTATGCCAAATTACACAGCATGGTTGATTCAATCACACAATTTAATTAGTTTAACGTCAAACGACAGTCAGGTCTACAATCCAATTAATTAACTGCGAAATGTCGCTCAAACTGCGGCGGAGAAAATGCAAATCGCAGGGTGAGCCAAAGAAGAGGGGGAAAAATCAGACATCTCGCATTCTCCTCTCTCATACGGCGTCCGTAATTCCAACCCATCCTACACGATTATCTTCACAAGGGGCTTCCTCCCACACCCTATAGCATCCACCCCTCCAACGTCCCCCTACAGAATCCTCCCTCCTATAGCTCTACTCCAAATCGATAAATCCAGAGATATCCCTTCAAAATTGACTCTGGGTGAGTCCAATGTTGTAGCTGCAGGATGCACACGCAATACACA
This sequence comes from Melogona broelemanni, assembly GCA_033995665.1. Lineage (NCBI taxonomy): Eukaryota > Metazoa > Arthropoda > Diplopoda > Chordeumatida > Chordeumatidae > Melogona > Melogona broelemanni. Next base: position 3,566 of record JAUJYS010002985.1, on the reverse strand, counting down.
GGTCTCTCTATAACTGACACAGCGGGAATAGAAATGGTGACAAAACACATGAACGTCGTCACACTTTTATTGATATGCCATAAGCATTTTTGACTTGACATTTTTCAAGGCAAAGTCAATACCATTCAGACAAGACACAAATCTTTTTAGACAGTTCCACGATGTGTGTATTTTATCAGCATTGCTTAAAGTTTCTATGCGTGGCACAGCTTTGCAAGCAACATATACATGTACCTACGAAGGTGTTAGTTGAATTAAAAAAAATGTACTTGAATTTGAAACCCTTTTAAGTAAATATACAGTATATTTTTAACGTAAATACGTTTATAAAATCGCTCTTATAGGGGGGTCAACCTAAAAAAGTTGGTGAGACGGCAGCCGGTTGCAATACCGACTATGCCAGACTGCTCATATTTGGTCATCTAATAAACTTTTGCTTAGACTATAGCCACTTGTTGTAGGCATCGGCTTGCATTCCTTATGCGTGACTTGTCATACACATGTAGGCTGTTCGTGTTAACCCAATGTTGATGAATGAACGCGGAGCTGTTCTACACTGTATCTTCTAACGGTAAAGATTCCGGAAACGAAGTCATCTGGCGTCGTCGTCTCAGCGCCAACGACGACGAATTAAAAGCCTTTATGCCCCGCTAACTGGAGCGTTCATCACATATGATGCCTATAAAGATCTCACGAGGAGACTGGTAGCAATCTATCCTTGTCATCGAACTCTGGTATAAATTTGGGCCGTTGCCACGGACTGCCGGCAAACAGTATTTCATTACACGTACCGTACCCACTTTATATGTATTACAAGTATAAGCGGAAATAGTTTATCGCAAATTCCGTCGTGATGAACCGAATTTTTTGGATGAGGCGTCTCCTCATACATTCTCGAGTATATAGTCAAGTGGGAGAAATAGAGTGGGTGAACGGGTTAGGGTTGACCTTTGCGCAATATTGAATTCCAAAATCCAATTTACCTTAAGAGCTCGAATTTTGTTTCGAACAGAAGGCAATCCAAATTTAGAACCCTTTCAGGCAATGTAATTCGATGCCAACCGTGACCGAGTTGCGGGTCAAAACGGGTCACCCGAGTACCGTTCCATATACGGGTTAATTAATCCGTTCGGTGTACAGTAGACCCATTCTCAGAGTTGACAGGTCAAGATACAATCGCTGAACGCTCCAGTTGGGAAGAGAGATACATATTTATTTTACAGTGAATTTTGGACAACGCGTTTCAAGTTTCTCTTTCGGGGAATAGTAGTCTAGTAACCTATTAAATACAATCAAGTCATCTCCTAGTGCATACTGCCATTTCGCAGAACAGGACAGAGCATATCTAATTATTTTGACGCTACATAATGTTGCTACCCATGCTAATAAAGTGATATGTGTTTGAAGAAACAAAAATTATTATTTTACAAAATTAAATTTCAATTCATTTTAGATTCATTTTAGAATTCATCCGGGCAGCAATCGTTGGCTTACTTCTGTATCTGTCAATTTTTTGTCTGAGGGTAACATTTTCACTTTTACCCAAGAATCGAATAAAAAATTGCCTTCGCCGGGAATGGAGCCCGGGACCACTACAATCGGTTGAAAGACGACTGGGATACGACGAACCGTACAAGAAACCTACAACCGGTTGTAATTCGAACCGAACCGTACAAGAAACGTTTCTTTAAATAATAATACAAGCAAAAAAGTACTGGCAGCGATTTGCCGCTAGGATCGCTGTTGCGCCACTTCTTTATTCCAATATCTGACAGCATTTCTCTCATACGATCAATTACTGGCAACGAGCCAATTATTTGTTGGCGAACCACCCATTAATATTACAAAGAATGGTTGCAACAATTTGTTTACGAAATTCGGAATTACTATCCGAGGGTCTAAATTTGGGTTTCCACTAATGGAAAATGGAAATTACACGTTGTCATGCCACCCATGCTGCATTATCAATTCACGATTAATCAATAATAACATCGGTCGTTTCGCTAGAACTATTCTTGCCGAATAATTACGCGATGTTGACGAAGATTCGGTAATCGGTGACAGTGGCAGACGTTCCGACAACATAGACGCTAGCGCCATCTCCCGCCAAAAAAAAAAGTCCCTACGTTCTGTTCTATACGGAGAACGACAGTGGCTAATGTCCACGAATACCGACATGCATATGCATGAATGTGAGCGTGGTGGCAGAGCTGGTTGGGGCAAAAATAAATCTTTTGAAGCGAGAAAATTTTCTTTTTATCCCGCGTTTATGCAAATGAGGTGCCGGGTCGCTTAGCGATATTAATTCGCCGAATTTGGGCAGCTGCTTCTGATGCCATATTAAGAGGAGTTATGTTGACTCCGCGTTATGTCGATTGTCTCTACTGATCAAATCTGCGGCCAGTCAATAAAAAAAGCATTTTTTTAATAAAGGAGTTCTATTAATCTGCTTCATAAATGATGTTAAGGCTCATGCTTGTAATAATTCATGGTAGATTTGTGTACAACTCTCGATTAAGCCAAGACTTGAAATACAGGGCGTAGAACCACTTTACCCTCCATTTGACATCTTACACCACAAGATGGCGCCAAAAATACTCGGCACTAAGAGGATATCAACATCCAGGGGGCAATACAGCTGTTCGCGTTAATGAAATAGGGCCAAGATGCTGACCATCAGTAGAGGCAAATGGCACACAACTGTCTGCCGACATATTTTTACGACAGTGTGTATGACGTGCTCGCAGCAGTTGCAGAGATTTACTCGCACTTTATTTACTTTTTCGACTAAAACCTAAAGCGCGCGTAAATGTCATTCATTCCATATACACTGCATACTTGTATAAGAACGGAAAGGGTAACACGAGAAAAAAAACCGCCATCCGAAAAATCCATAGAAGCCCTCAATGTAATAGATTGTGAAATTTACAACAATTTACCCATCACATATTGCCATAGTGACTCGAGAGGAAACGAATCTCCTGTAGTGATATTCACTACAAATAACTATAAAATAATAATAATAAATAAATTAAAATAAAAAAAATGAATTCCAGCAATGTTTTTCTGATCAATTTAAGATGTTGCCAACTTTTCCTGGATATATTGTTCACTTTGCTTAGGGGTGGATCATGCAGTCTGGCTATTCCAGCTGCCATCCCTCTTCCCTTCCCTTCCCTGCCTCTCACATATCTCCACAGACACATGAGGGTGCAGTAATCCTGTAGTGCACTAGGCGCTACGGTGATTTAAAAAAAAAAAATAAGAAAAAAAAACTGTAGGACAGTGACGAACGGGGACAAATCTCTTCTCCAACGGCGAATGACTGGCATACGAATGTCATAAAAAGGGACTGGCAAATATTCTTGCGAGCACTTCTGTCTCTGCAAGCAATCAGGCAAATAGCCTTGGTGCCAGACAGACTGAAAGTTCCTTCATCGAAATACGACGTGCACATCACGTATAATTATAGTAAAATCTGAGTCCTGCACTTTGCATTATGCTGTATCATTTATTTTAAAACTGCACTGACACATATTTTTGCGTAACAGCAAAAGCAAAAAATT
>JAUJYS010002984.1:0-13797 GCA_033995665.1 Melogona broelemanni | reverse complement strand
CGCGAATGCATTCGCAGCTCACGTGCAGTGCCGCCTAGTTGCTGTACTCTTGCTGCAATTTGCGCGCTTCAGTTGCACTCGCCGCGATTATTCGCCTAGTGAAATACCGCCTATACTCTTTCCTGTAGTATCTCCGCCCAAGAATTTCCGTTTATCGCACTGAGTCGGCATCAGCTGGGCAGCTCCTTAGTCAAACTTGGGTGGGAGAGACAAAGATGATACGGTCCGGGGTTCGATTCCCGGCGCGAGCTATTATTTATTCGATCCAGGACTGTTGGAAATGTGCCCCTCAGACGCTGCCTAAGCAGCACGAACGAAGCATACAGTAAAATAAAAAATAATATAAAATGCTCGATTTCACCTACACTTGTAACCAAATCTTCCCAAACTATAATTTCTAAATATGAGATAATCGATAGCGATTTCAATTTGACCACGTCATAATTCACTATTTTCAACAGAGCCGCAACTAAGCCCAACTCTCACCTCAATCGATCGCCTGAGAGTAGCTCATCCCAGAGTTCGTCCAACTAGTGTGAAAACCAGAACGATGCTAACCTATGAGCACGTGTCAAAGATAGCATAGTCGGACGCGTACATACGTACACATGTACTCGAATACACTGTAGGACCGCCATAGAGACTGGCCGTTGGAAATTTCTGGAGATGGCGCGACAGTCTATGTACGCGGTCGGTTTGCACCGAGCGCGAGACCGAGAAAAAGAACACGCCGCAGCGCGAGTGCCAATAACGCACGTCCGATAATTACTTTCGTTTTCGCTGCGATCTTCTTCTCGTTCTCCGCTCGCGAGGAAAACCACGCCGGGGCGCAAATCAGAACACCGAAACGAAAATACATCGGGAGGAACACCGTCGTCTTCTCCCTTCCCAAAATACAGTCCGAGTGGAGTTTAGCACCCACGAAAAGCAATACTTTGCCTTAAAAAGACGAACAAAATTTAGAATGTCAGTCCTTGTGGCACAGTGGTTAGCGTGATCGCTATCTTTGCCTGTGATCGCGGGTTCAATTTCCAACAATTTTTTTCGGGCGAGAGATATTCGTAAGCACGCCTTCCTTCGGGAATGGAAGTGACGCCGTGAGACCTGTGGCTGTACCTTGTCAGAATACACGTTACAGATCCTTACCTAGGTTGGAAACAAAATCCAGGCCAAATTATCAGGTCGCCTCCCTGGGCGTTTTAAATATAGTAGTTGTTGTTAAGTCCTTCGTGTCGTCCCGACCCTCGATCCACCGACACCTGGTGACTTCAGGGAGCAGAAGCCCCCTGAGTTTTCTTAGCAGAATACAGAGGTGGTTTGCCATTGCCTTCCCCCGCGCAGCACCACGAGCCAATCATACGATCGGCTGCGCTGGGAATCGAACCCAGATCCGCTGGTTGATGAGCGAGCACGCTACCTCTCGGCCACAAATATAGTCGTAGTAGCATTAAATATAGTAATAATAGTGATAAAATAGGACATCTTCGACCTTGACTAGTCATTTGATCCCTCCGGGGCTGCTTGCATATTAATTACAATTGTTAAAAAAAATGTTTATCGAGGCTCAAGACAACGTTTTCAGCTGCGCCAAATAATTATTGCTGCCCCTGAGAGACCACAATCCCTGCTAGCAGGAGAGGACACTTTACAAGGGGGTGCAATGCAGGGAGGACACTTTACAAGGGGAAAGCCCTCGGAGATAAAGAGAAAAGGAAAATGTCATCATGACAGATGACGGATTGTAATTCAGGACATTTTTATTCCACACACTCACTACTCGAAATTTCATACAGTCACTTAACAAAAAATAATAAACCGGGCTATAAACGAAAATGAACCGGCGATTAACGCCATTGATCTGGGTAAACATTCCCGGCCTCGAAAACAACTAATCAATTCCGATAAAGTGTTTTTCGGCGTGTCCTGACCCAATTTGCGCCTTCCGGATACGAATCTTTTTCGAATGCCGGGAGTCCGATTGCAATAAGCAGTTAGTCGCGCGTTAGCTTCCTGCGTATATTGGGAGTAAAACGGACACGTTTCTTCAATGACGGCCATCATTCTATTCCGGCGATTCGCAAACTCGTCGAAACCAACCGCACGAACAAGATTATTTATGGAGGACCCCAATATTCAAAGCGTCATCCTTTACTCGATCCACATTTATTCGTTCTACAGACAGTACCGATGTGACGATTTTCAGCATCACTTTCCATTTTCCTTTAAGACAATGCACATTCCGGGGAAATATCTTGACGTATTTCTCCCTGGAAGCCATATGATGGTGTGGCAGCGGCTGTCCCACTTCGGCCATGTCATGCGGAAAGACACTACTTTGGAAATAGATATAATGCTTGGAAGGGTAAATGACAGCACAAAAATGGGAAAGCTACGTAGTAAGGTGGCAGAGAGGATGGTGTCAGGAAGCGCTCAAGGTTTAATAAAATAAGCGCGGGATCGGAAACATTGGCGACCTTTCATTGGTGACCAGAGCTTGACAAAAAAAAAATCGCCAAGTTTTATCACATTTATAATGCCTCACCATTCGATTTAATCAGTAATTCGAGAGGCGAATACCAATAAGAAGCAAAGGTTAGAAATGAACCGCTGGCATCCAGCGTTCAACCAGTTTGACAAACGCAGGACTGCCAACCGCCGTAACGGTCAACATGGTGACGTGCCGCGTTTAGCAAAGGCGCGCGCGTTACAGCGACTTCGAAAAATGCAAACGACACGGCTTTTAATCCAGATCCCTTTTCACCATTCCCCCATTACACGCTAAACCAGTCAACCAGTGTAAAAGGCTATGGTTCAATCCATTAAACGCGAGCAAAATGCGATTATGAAGAGGCAGCGTGTGTTCACTTGATGAACAAATTAGAGAGTCGCTGACGTGGTCGCTTAATTCGAATGACGTCACAGTCGACTGGCGGCGCCGACGACAACTACTGACAAACAAGCATCCACGGTTTGCACTCATTCACACAAATCAATTCAATCCTAGCACTAAAGCATAACGACAGAAATTAAACAGCAATATATTACAGAATGCAAATAACCTTGACCTTAATCCAGCTTTGAAACAAGCTTTTTTGTCCCATATACAATGTTCTGCTGTTATTCACAAAATAAATAATAAATAACGATTAATTTTGATAATGACAAATAATTAATGGTTGGTTGGTTAGTCAGTCCAGGGACTGGTTTTAACAGCAGGGTGTCGTCTCTGGACCCCGACCCTCGATCCTCCGACACCGGTGTTTTACTAGGCAGAATAATATTGATAATGACAAAATAAATAATAAATAATGATTCATATTGATAATGGCAAAATAAATAATATAGGAAACATAATAAATATTGCTACAAATTGATACTGATGAAATAATTATTATAATTTATTACCAGATTATTAAAATTTCGAAAAGAGCGAATTTTCTAATAACGAATTTGCGTTTTTTGTGTTGTTGTTTTGATAAGAAGTAGTACAAGTATTTAGCCTTTCCCTTTCATTTCCTGCGGCATACGAGTTCATTTTTTGGACTCTATGGAGAAGTGCCATACTTCTGGTGTCCTGCCCTTGACACAGGCTTTAAAAAGCTAGCCTATAAACATATTGGAGTTCGCCTCTCCGTTCGTCTTTAATCGAACGTCTTCCCAGAATTCCACCATCCGTCCTCATAATTGGAACAATAAAATCGTCTCAAATTGGCCATTGTCTGACGCGACAAAGATACCCTTTCCGATTAAGCAGATAACGCTTCCTGGAACAGCGGAACGCAACGGCTGGCTCAAACAATCTCTCGTTATGCAACAACTCTCAATATCACAAAACGATGAGCCACAAAGCTAGATCCTAGCGAAGGGCCAAAAAGAATGCCCACGCCAGTAGGCGGACGTATCGCGATCAGCTGGCGCAATGAAACTCAATTGGCCACCAGATACAATTTAAATTGGAAACCGAGACGTTACGAAAAGTTACATGTCGCGCATTTGATTAGAACTTCCTGGAATTCAAATAGCAAATGTCGAGACCGACCAGCCACGAAAATGAACGAAACCCAATCGAGAATTTTCTTTTCCTCACGAGACCCAGTGCCCATCAATATTTGACTTGACTTTTCATACGACTGAACCCAGCAATTGGCTAACAACTCTTCGCCACCAATTAAATATCACGCGAAAAGAATTGCAATCTGCTTCCTTCCAAAAATAAAGAACGAAATTGGCTTTATATAAACCAGACAGGACAAAGCACGCAGGATAATGCGCTTATGCTTGAGATATACGATTCTATTCTCCTCAGATATATAACCCCTTTCCATGAACTCTCAAATATTTTATAAAGTCTACATACAACCCGCAAGCCAAAGTAAACGTTGCCAATAAACGAAAGTGCCTTTCAAAAGGAGAGCAGCGAGGTACGCACTTCGGCGCCGATTCTGTTTCCTCAACGGAGTTTTGCAGTATTAACAACATTTCAACAGATAACGCAAAATGGCTAGGTACACACGCGCCCGTTTGTTCAGTGGCGATCGATAAGTTTGAATAAGACAAGCACAGCATGCCCACATGTTACGGTCCCGGGTTCGATTCCCGGCTCAGGCTTTCGATTATTCGTTAGCCTGGGGTACTGGCGTCACCCCTGGTCTTCCATTAGGGAGTCCAGAGCTCAGGGGTGGATCCTGCAGTCTGGCTATTCCAGCTGCATTCCTCTTCCCTTCCCTTCCCTGCCCCTCACATATCTCCTAAGAGACACGAGGGTGCAGTCTTCCTGTAATGCACTAGGCGCTACGGTGGATTAAAAAAAAAAAAAAAAGGTCGCCTAACCCACACAATGCTGGCAAATATAAGTTAATCCTCAGTGAATAAGGCCTGGCAACATATAAGCAAGACGACCATCAATTAATTCTAACGTGTGTTATTCAACGGGGAAAAATCAAAAACCTATTATTAACCATTAAAATAAGTACACCTATGAAAACGTGCCCCTAGGTCGCTCGATTTGCCAACAAACGCTTGACCTGCAACTGCAAAACTGGATATTATTAAAATAAATATAAGAACGACATCCTTTTCCTTAAACCTTCTCTATCCTCATGAAGCCATGTGTGTATTTTTAAAGTGAGCTATAGACGAGGTTACAAAAAATACAAAAACAGTGTCGTCTGTGTTCAGGCCGTCGGCTGATGACTACACAATTAAAAATCAGTTTAAGTTCAATTTATAACTAAAATATTGGATGCTGTTCGACATAAACATGTGTTGGATTTCAATATTTTGGGTACATTTTGCCGCATGATCTTATATGAAAATCCAGTCTACTGAAACCTATGACAGACGACCTCAGAAGGATAGTCACAAAACTGGCGCAACGCCGAAATTCACGAGAATGATTTTCTCCGCGAATTGCGACCTGTCAAATCTCGGTAGAGAGTTGTTGATAAAGGGGGACGTCCGCGCGGACAGTCTATGCAAATGTCAGGCAGCAGCAACTCGACCGACGGCAAGACAGAATCAAAAATCCAAGATAAAGACTCCTGGCGGGGCAACGCCAACGTAAACGCATTTTACAGTATACATCTGATCTGGTGAAAGCAACGGGATTTCGTCCAATGACATAGATAGCCGGCTAACAGCAATACGAAAAAGTGGTAAACTTGAGAGCGATTTTATCTTCGCTCACTGACCACTCCATGAACGTTTACCAATATTAAGACTAGGCAAATACAAATACACAAAAATATAACTTACACAGATGTATATTTTTATTTTTATAAATCCAAAAAAAAAAAAGTTCGTGTTTAGGCATAAACTCCAGTTTCGTAAAAAAATTGTTTTGCTCAAACCAATGTCAAGATTAATTGATTATCCATTTGGTTTTTTGTACAAAATATCACATTTTGACCAATTCATCGATTGTGGTAGTTGTGAGGTTTTTTGGTCACACTGTTACAGGCGTCGACAACAACATTTTTACAGCAGAAGGTTGGGAATTAACAGTTGCCGATTTCTATCCACAGAGGACACTGCTAAACTGATTTCAATTACACTATGCAGGGGCTGGTTGATCGGCTCGAATTCTCTATGTAGCAGATGTGCTCCCTCGCGCATGAGAGATTTGCTTTTAAGATAAAACGCACAGTAAGCTCGTTAGACTAAAATATTCGAATAAATGAAGGAGATATTTTTTTACGAGAACACCGTGGCAACATTTTACCCAGAAATGTTAGACGAATATTTGCATATCTGTCATTCGGGGAAACGCATTTCAAACATGCGTTTTTCATGCGCATTTCAAACAAGCTGCGTATAGGGCGAAATATATATATATATTTATTTAAATCAGCGTTATAGGGACAAGGCAAGCGTTTCTTAAACTTTGATTGATCGCACACTTGTACACAAAAGGCATAGCGACCGAATTTCAACTAATACTCGTATAAAAATGACACTGTTAAATAGAAAGCATTCAAATGAAAGCATTCAAAATCTCCAAAGAGACACGAGGTTGCAGTAATTCTATAGTGCACTAGGCGCTACGGTGATTTAAAAATAATAAAAAATGCACTATTCGAAGACTTCAGAAACATGTACTTTATATCTATAGAAGTAAATGTGCAAAAGAGAAATACACACGCCAGTTAAAAATATGCGAAAATTAAAAAGGAATCATTCAAATACGAATGAATAAGTCAAATTAATTTAATGACAGCTCATTATGATCGGCTAATGGGACGAAATAAAGGGAAATGTTTATATGATTTCAGTTTCCCTTTCATTAGTCTCACATGTTTAATTATTTTCTGGTCGTTGATACAAGTTATTGGATCGTTGTTCAGCTTTGCAAATGTTTAGACAATGTCGCTAACAGGAGGTCGCCATAACTAACGGTCTACGGTATAAGGTTTAATGCAGAAGAACTCGCCACCTGCAACGTAATCGCACTATTATTATCTAGGGTCATGAATTAAAATACTAATAATTCATCTCTCCGAACATGAAGCTAAAAAAAAATCGGAGATGAAAACACCCATATGAAAAATTCAGCGTTGCGTAGATAACCTATCAATTAATTAAATTTCATTTGGACAAAATTCTTAACCCCAGCGGACGTCTTGAGTTGAAGTAAGGCGCAATTCCAAGCAGCGCAGAAATAAATTAAATAAAATAAAGCCTAGCGAGGAAAAAAGGATGTTTCGAAACAACAGAAAAAAAAGTTACCGAATAATAATCGTACAATAATCCAATCAGAAAACTTGGAGAAGAAATATAACGTTCATCTTGTTCGTCCAAGTGTAAAGTTATCGAAAACATTTTTTTCCAACGTCTCCATCTCACGAGTTAAATTGGAGGAAGAAAGAAAAGTCTGTATACGCGAGTTCAGCTATTACACACGTATCTGCTTTTGAGCGGTCCAAGCAACCAGATAAAGAACGGATAGACGCAAGTATAGCATCTTGGAAGACATTTAGGTGATGTAAGATTGGCAACAGAAAAAAACCGCTATTGATACCGATATTTTTAGTCAATTCAATCATATTGTCGGCATCGTAACTTTTTCAATCAATTCTTCGTATATAGGAAATTGAACGCGGAAAATAATCGAATTCTGACTGCCGAAAGTCGTCGTGGTTGGCGAGGTTCGCCCCCCACAGATACAAAAGTTTTAGAGCCGAATTTGAAGTTTACAAATAACTCATCAACAGATTGATTGGCCTAAACGAAAAGGACAGACGGTCTGGAGGAACCAACGGATATGCGGTTTCAGATGGGTGTTTTCTTTTTCTTCGTCTTCTCTCGAATGTTCTATCAAACATGTCAGCGCATTTGACAACCTGTCGCCAACAGAAAACTCTTAAAATGATTGTGTTTTTATTTCACTCCGGGAAATCAAAATAAAACGTTTGAGTCGCTTCGAATTTTGTTCCGATTTTTGGATATGGGTCTCTGTTGCGATTTCCTATGCGAAATACAATTCGATAAATAATTGAATAACACGAAATGTGCTGAATAAAAAAAAAATAATAATATGATTCCTAACTAGCGTCCAAATTTTACGCTGTTTCATTGTAATATCTATCCGAAGCACAACGCTTATCTCTAAGAGAAATTGTTGGCGTTTGACAACAAATTGTTGGCATTCCAACTCAAACAAAAAGCAAACGATTACAGTAACAAAAACTGAAACCTTACCGACGCCAGGCTGAATTCTTGGGAATCCCCATTTTGAGAAAAAACAAAAGGAAACAACGCTGACTCCGGATTCCCTCACAAATAAGCCGGCATCGTCAGATCAGCGATTTTCGCTCATCACCCGCTGCTTTTGGGTTAAGCAACGACGGCATTCCCAGTTAGCGGGGGTCTCCATGCAGCAGCGTTGCGCCTTGCCATTCAGTTAGCTCGCGAAGCAGTCGGTCATTTGCAAGAGATTTTATGCCTCCGTGTAAACGCGCTTTCATTCGATCCAGTTACATGTATGGGGGAGTGTTGATGGTAGTGGTGGTGGTGGTGGGGAAGGCGTCGGCTAATCCTGTCAATAACTCATCGATCTAAGCCGCAATCGGCTTAATAGCTAACATTGAATAGCGGCCGCCCCCCCATCCCTATCCCTACCCACCCGACCCACCCCCAATACCACCTCGCCCTTCCCCAACACAGTACAGACAGGCGTAAATGAACATCCTGCAATTTCGTTGATGGCACCGATAAAAAATAGATCGACAGACAGAGCCCCATAAAGATGTTACCAATCCGTCTGCCATAAACTAGAAACGACAATGAGTCACGCTGGACCCGGAAGCACGCGCTCGGAGCGGCAAGCAGGAGGAGAAATCGCCATTGTGCATTTGTGCGCCATCTACCGATCGACATCATCACAGTGACCTAATGGCTCATGGCGTATTCGGTGTCCGTGACACATTGGCCTATTGGAGGAGAGTATATTTTTGGTCCAGGAATATACTCTCGTCTCGGTTGAACGAAGCCGCACTAGGATCGAATGCGCAACTGAATTAATGAACAAAGCAGAATTCTGGCATTAAAATTATTTTGAAACAGTAAAGGTATTTTGGGCATACGTGTGTGGATGGCACCTAAAATAACATGGTCCAAATTGTGGTGTAATTAGGGCTAGCTTGTCCTCTGAAGTAATTTTTGTATACTCGCACACGCATATACCGTATGGCCAATAAAAATTGGAGCCAAGAATCAAAATATTAAATCGTCTCGAAAGGTTAACCGATTCTCACGAATTTTTTTCATGGATGATGATCAACACCTTATTTTTAATTTTTTCGCGCAAAAATGAAACTGAATTTTTTTTGTCCATAGGGGGCGCTACATTGCGTCGTCAACATTGGAAACGAGTTTGACACCGTGCCGTCGTCATCTTGTTTCAAAACTTCATTCAGTGAGACGACCGAATTGCAATTTTTTTACGGAAAACAAAAAGAAATGCTGTGTTGAAAAAATAAATTCTTAAGAAATAATAACCTATAATTGATTCAGACACGATGAAAGTCGTGCAGAAAGCAGAAGACCAAGAAGGGTCCACAAATGAAGAAAATATGGCATAAATTCCCATATCCTGCTTTCACCCCAATATTATCTTCTATTTAGTAAATTCTTGAGAAATTTGTGACTTTAATTATCTTTTTTATGACCTTGTATTCATCGAAAGTACCATCAACCAAGCAAGCTACTGATGCGTAATACCTCTATGCCCATCTATTGACAACGTATCGCCACTGAATATTTAATTTACTACACTTTTATTTTTGAAACACCGTGACGCAACAAAACTACAAAAAAAAATTAATTCAATATTGAACGACACACAAGAGCGGCGATGAATAGCACAAACAACAAAAGATTAATCGATAATGTATGGCTGAGTCAGGTGCACTAAATGAACGCTATCGATTGTAAAGCGACTCGGGTGACAGCGGCGACGTGCGCGGCGCGGTATAAGCAACCAAGAATTGACGTCCCACCTTTTTTTCTTGAAAAATATGCCCTCTCAAAAAATGCTTTTGCACTTGTCAACATAAAATCTCCTCCAGAGACCCTCAACCGAGTCCACCAACTAGAGCATAGGAACTCAGCTCAACACCCAACGGGTTGATTAAAACAAATTAAACGACAACCAATACCAATTTCATGAGTTCGAGCCAGTTTCGAGCCATATTTTACAAATAATTCTGTAACAGGGTATTTTCCGAAAAAAAAAAATCCGTGACACTATACGATATTATTTTTCTTTCGAAAACACTCGGGTTATTCAATACAAACGGCTCCTTCATTGAATTCTCCATTCTAAAATGTGATGGAAATCTGGTGACCAATTCATTCTCGAGTTCCTGATGTTTGAACCGCCCTGGGGGATGGACCAGAACAATATGAAAAGTAGACTAGTAGCAAGAGTCCACGACTCTTGTATTCCTAAATTCCTAAAAAATGAATTCGTTGAAGGAGCCGTTGTATTGAATAACCCGAGTGTTTTCGAACGAAATCAGGAACTCGAGAATGAATTGGTCATCAGATTTCAATCACATTTCAAAATGGAGAATTCAGAGTAAGAATAACAATAGAAGTATCGCACATTTAATCACAAAATTTCCATCGTAGGCACGAAGGTACGTGGTCGATAAAACAAAAATCCCTATCAACTGTGATCCGGGCACAGATTCAGTGCAGATGATCTCAGGAGGCCACAACTGTTCAGCACCGGGAAACCGCCATCAAGGCGGCGGCAGAACGCCATTCATACGTCGACAGACGGAAACAAGGCAACCAAAGTCTTTCAACACTTTTTTCCCACCCAAAAATGAGAGCGCCATTTTTACGAATCCGTAAGCAAGTGGCGCATTCGGAGGCGCGCAGGCAGGCGGCAAGCGCGCTGAACAGCACGCCGACGCTGAAGCGCAATCTGGCCGTCTATCTCGGCATCGGGACACATAATCAGAGTGGGTATTAATATTCATTAGGCCGCCACAGCAAAAGAGCCATTGTGTTGACTACCCCCAGCCTCTCCCATCCTCCATCTCTTCCCCACCACCACCACCACCTCCACCTCCCTCTATTATCTCTCTCCGTGACTCTCCCTCTGGCGGTGATGCGCCTCCGTGTCTATCCACCACCATTGAGATCCTGTTAAAACGAACGTGGTCAGAAGGTGAAATCAAAACTCGGAGGCCCGAGTGTTCCCGCGCACGCCCGTGTAGAAACGACGACAACTTTGAGCTAATTTTGTACGTGGCGCGCGAAAAGGCTCTAAAGATTGTGATGTCGGTGGGGGAGGGGAGAGTGGGGAGAGCGTGTGGGGTAAGAAGAGGATGAGGTGGAAGGAAAAGATGAGCAAAGGAGGATGGCAATATAGAGAGGGAAGTCCCGGTGGCTTGGTGAATGGTGAGAGAAGGGTGATGCTAGTAGCAGCACACACGTGCCATTGAAAAGAGGGGGGTCGGGATTCGAATGGTGGGAGGTTGTTATGGAGAAAACCGATAAAATGAGGGAGACAGGGAAAACTGATGGAGCGGGAAGGATAAGGAAGAGGGGTGGTAGAGGGTGGAGGAGGTAGGTAGGGACGATCCGGAAATAGCGCAGGAAAACGGAGGACGTTTGTCTTGTTACGGGGGGAAAGCAGCCCTAATTGA
This sequence comes from Melogona broelemanni, assembly GCA_033995665.1. NCBI lineage: Eukaryota > Metazoa > Arthropoda > Diplopoda > Chordeumatida > Chordeumatidae > Melogona > Melogona broelemanni. Next base: position 2,140 of record JAUJYS010002984.1, on the reverse strand, counting down.
CTGTTACATCGTTAATGGTGAATTAGGTGGTAGCCGTTATAAGGAAATGTCGGACACTAATGTAATTTTAATGAGGCAAATTGCTTGTAATTTTTTTGTTTCACGTTTATTTTTTTAAATAATTAATGGGATGTATTTACACCTAACCAGAGCCATCTCTTCTCTCGTGTACATTATTTTTTTTAATAATGAATGAGAGGTATTTGCCGATAACTAGAACCATCACCTTTCTGTGAAGTACTTCAATACGAGTAGCTGTCTACGTGTACAGTATAAGTCGAAAACTAAATAATTTTGTAACTAAATAATATAGTTTTTATAGGTACACCGAATTCAACCAAACAATTAATCAAAGAGTTGCAAACAAATTTATTAAGTTTTACAACTTTGAAGCTTGAATCTGTGACAAACTGCTGTGACACAATCCACAACATAAACAAAATAACCTACTTTCTAACAGCCACAATGCGTCAAGGTAACCATAGTTGCAAACATTAGTAATTTTTATGACGTCATTAATCCCTGCATCAATCAAAAGAGACGCCCAGAGATTCGGCTTAAAGAAACAGCACGCCTATTTTTCTCTCAACCGAAACAAGCCTTTCTAAAAAGATTTTCCATTGAAAGAAAATAAAAAAGTCTGGCATTATTATAGCGTAAACCGTGTGTGCACATACGCCTCACTGAGAAAAGAGATGGCCCGCCCAGAGCAAGGTGAAATCATATTTGTTTCAGAAATTCATTACTCGTTTTAATGCCGTTATAAATAACCGAAAAGAGACCCCCCTCCCACCACCACCACCACCACCACCAACAGAAATATCAGAGACAACTTTATTAGTCGACATACGCAGCTCTTTCTCACCCACCCTCCTCCCTATATCCACATTGAGCCCTCCCATTTCCCACCCACCACCCTCATGCCAAACTCATCGGTGACACAGCCTATGCAGTTGACTATTAATAGCGGTAATAGCCCCAATTTACAATTGTCAAGGAGCACCAGCCACAGCTGGCAAGAAATCTTTCACCCACCCACCCACACATACACTCGCATGCGCTGCAGCGGTTCACGTCTATAGAGGTAACTCTGGAGAGAGAGCGAAGAGGTTGAGAATTTACTGGCAACATCACAATATCAAATGAGATCATCACATATAAAATGCGTCTATACATAAATTTATCTAGAACACACACGCAGACGCACGCGCGCAGACGCGGCGTATCTCTGGCAAAACGGGGCGCGCGTTACGCCAGCAGCAAAAGGAAGCCTGAGACTCGTGTGCACGAATTAGAAATTGCCATAAAGAATCTGTACGTCGGCTTCGAGTGCGGGTGGGGAGGAAACAAATTGAATAGTAAAATATGGCGGGATTAGCGAGTACCACATCTATGTATATTCGAGAAAGAATTATGCAAATTGAACTGTTTGTCATTTTAAATTGGATAAGGCTTTCGTGGTACTCGTATAATAATTAATGGAGGGTTACTCTCTGCGAATCGTGCGTCTGAGAGGCACAAAAAGTGAAACTCAGTTTCGCCAAGGACAACTGATAGAATGCCTATGCCTGCTCAACGACATCGCGGATCTTTCAATAATAAAAAATAGGATGGAGGCCTAAATGATATTAAGAGAACATAAAACAACCCTATCGAAAATTTTCCATGTTAATGTAACACTGTCCCCAATTCTGTAGTATAGCCCATAACACACAATGCATATGCATAAACGTGCAATTCGAAGAAGTGCAGAATTACATAAACAAAAAGATTGTGCACGATGAAATAAAAGTAATGAGTCATTTTTCCATGCAATTGGACATAAATGTTAAACGCCCCCTTTTTCTTCAACGATGTAGCAGTTGAGGTTCTCCCTTCTCTGTCTATTTTTTAATGTATTTTTTTTCAGTGCCCCCAATTCAAAAGAAATTTGAAAATAATATGTTCATTGTTGTTGTTAAGTCCTTCGTGTCGTCTCCGGACCCCGACCCTCGATCCCCTGATACCTGGTGACTTCATGGAGCAGAAGCCCCCCGAGTTTTCTTGACAGAATACAGAGGTGATTTGCCATTGCCTTCCCCCGCGCAGTACCACGAGCCAATCAAACGATCGGCTGCGCTGGGAATCGAACCCAGATCCG